>JAJMDM010000152.1:0-84972 GCA_030573555.1 Hanseniaspora hatyaiensis (nom. inval.)
AAATCACGTGTGTGTTATCTCCGTGCGCTCGCTACTATGTTTTGCAAATAAAAATGAGATCACGTTTTTCAGCCGCTCAAGAATTTGTTTCCCTCTTTAGCTCACGTGACCCAACAAGCAGGGTAGCCCTTTTCCAACAATTTCATTCCTCACCCCCCAGCCACCAAAACCAGGTGTCTGCCAAGCAGGCGACACGCCACTAGCACACTGACGCGTTCCACAACTGGGGTGCACACCAGGCAGTCTGGCGGCAGGCTTTTCGTGTTTTGGCACCTCTATGCCACTGCCAAGCCGCGCTCTGGATGTGCGCGTTGTTGCTCTTTGCTGGCAATGCAATGTTTGCATGCACATTACGCTTTCTGGCGTTCTCCCCTAAGCAAATGGCATAATTCTATTACTAATAAATGCCTTCGTTTATAAAAAAAAAAAAAAAAAAACATCTGATAATTTGGTCAGCCCCCGGGAAGAGAAATCACCAGACATTGTAATTGCCGGAACCTATAAATACACATAAGGTTGCTACCTCGATGGACAGCTAAAGACGATTCAGCCTTGATTAGAATCAGATCGTTAATGGTGAGTTTACACTGGAATAGGCCACAAGGTCGGGGTTTTAAGGCTAAATAAAAAAAAATAGAAGTTGTAGAGGCCAATACAGATATCAAAAACCGCCGTCAGCAACCCCCCCCCAAACAATACCTCAGCAGCAGAAAAAAAAACAAAAAAGCATGATCAAAATGAACAGAGCCCTGAGAAACATCGCTACCAGCACCATAACCAGCACCAACGCACCAAAGCTTATGCAAAGAAAGTGCCCACTGAACAAAACAGCAAGAAACTTGTATGTGAGCTACATTACCCTGGCTGTTTCAGTCCCTTTTGCGTTGTCGTACGTATACACAGAAAACAGCAGCATCCACAACAGCACACTGGCCGAGGAAAGCAGCGAGCACAGCAAGAAAAAGTCCCAACACAGCGTCAGATACATTTTTTAACAGTAATCTTCACGGAAGCTTACTGCACACGGATATAAAATGCTTTTACAGTGCGCCAAACCCAGCTTTGTTTTCGGTGCTTCAAAGCTTGTTTATGAATCTATGTATATGTTTATATAGGTTTTTAGGGAAACACACAACATACGGCTTTCTAGTCAAACTACCACCTACGTATGTATTTATGTATATGCTACAAACAAAAAAAAAAACGCTCCCAACTATTTATTAACTCTCTTCCTGCAGCAGCTAGTGCTTGATGATTTGCAAGTACCCTTCCTGCAGCAGCTGCTCAGCATCACTTTGTCTCATAAAAATTTGTGAGTCCTTGATCAGATTGAAAGCACCGTATTCCGTCTGGACCATGCCGCCGTCTTTTGTTACTCTTACTTCCACATGCAGGTCCTTAGGAGGCAGCAACCCGTATCCACCTTTGTGCTTGATCTCCAGCTCAGGGAAATCCATCACATAGTTGTCTATGGCATCTTTGTAATCTTTCAAATATTCTATCTCATTCATGTCTAGCTTGTTCATAATCTCCTTGATGCTTTTTTCATTGCCGTTTTCTGAAGCATCCATGTTTCTTTCGTCAAACGTATCCAGGTTTGTCAAATTCTCCCAAACAAACTCTTCGATGTTTTCTCTTCTAAAATTTTCATAGCCCAAAAGGCATCTTTTGTTACGGTTGATAGTCAAAATTGTTGTGAAGTACTGGCATTTGTTTATTTTGTCTTTCAGATTTCGTTCAATCGCACTGGTGTTGTGTACGTCGTCGTCTTCCTTTTCAAATTTCTGGGCCATTAGTTCTGCTTTCAGCCCAAGCTCAGACGTTTCGTCCAAAATGTTATCTATCAGTTCCTTGGCGTAATCGTTTAAACCATATTTTGCAGATTCGTCAGTGATATTGTGGTTATTTTGGATTGATTTTTTCAGATTTCTTGATCTTTTGGCATCCTGCACTAGTTTACTACCTAGGTCTCCGTACATGTTCTGTGCTTTGCAAACTCAATTTTCTTTTTTTTTTTTTGTTTGGTTTTAAATTTGTTTTTATTGATTCTTTGATCTTACAGACAATTTAAAGCACTTTTTTAAGCATCTTCTTCAATAAGGTAGATACGATTCATAATATTCGTATTCTTGTTCATCAAGTTGCAGCAGCAAAAACAGACTGACCAAAGTTCAATCATTTCAAAAACAACGCGAAAACATTTAAAATTTTAAAACTGAAAAGAAATTTTTTAAAAAAAAAAAAGAAAATAATTAAATAAAGTTTTTATTTTTTTTAAAAAAAAAAGAATATAGTGAAAATTGTTTAAACATTTTGTTAGCCAACTAGTGAAAACAGACATAAAGGTTATCAATGATTTATTCAAAAATTGTAAAGTAAAGATACAATTCATTAGAGTAAAATACGATGCCCAAAAAAAACTAACTTTTCACCTTGCCAATAGCAGCAATTCCAGCCTGTTACCTATGTCCTATTCTTTAAACAGGAAAAGAAAAAACATATCGCTGTCTAAGCCTGAGTTTGAGTTTTCAAGTTCTGAGGACGAGCAAGAGCAGTTTATCAAAAACCATGACAATGAGATCTTGAACACTGACGAGCAGCATCAAAAAAACTATTCTAATGACGAATTTAAGCTCAATAGCCATGAGAATAACAACATAGAAGATATAAACAGAATTGAGTTTAGTCTGAACAGCAGCTTGATTGGCAATGGAACGACAAACCAGAATTTTAACAGAAGCTATTCAAACCAGAATAACACAAGCTTGAATGCACACAGCAAAATCAAGATCAATGACAGCTCTCTACAAGCATCGTTTTTGAACTCTAACAACAGCATCAGACATACTTTTTATAACAACAAAGAAAGCAGTCTGCTTGAAGATTCTACCGAAAACCTTGAAGTAAAAACAATTGATACAAAAAGAATACTTGATGGCTTGCAGGTGATAAAAAGCAACGACCAGCTGCTCAAAAAGAGCACTAAATCACATTCTGTGCTTTTGAAAAATAGAAAAAAACGATATGTTTTTGCCAAAAAAAAACGAATTGAAGAGTCTGAAAGTTCAGAAGACAGCAACGAAGAAAGTAGTGTTGTTGTGCAAATAGGAAATGATTTAAGTTTGAAGTCCTCTGGACTCGCTGTTAGCAATACAAAGAGCACCGACACTCAAGCCAAAGCCGAAAGCGCTCCAGGCAGTAAATCCCAAAACAAGTATAAGTCACAAAAAGCCATGCTGAATGATCTCATAAAAGACCATGCCAATGCTCAAAATTTGGGGGAAAGAGAACGTGAAATACTGCTGTTTTCACTTGGCCAAGCAAAGCACGACTTGCTGGCAAAAAATGACGAAAGCGAGCAGCTTAACAAATCAGACATTGAGGAAAGCCCTGAGCCTCTATCCACAGACACACTTGTACGCCAAAGAGAAGCCAGAATAGTCCGTTTCAAGGAAAAATTTGACAGCTTAGCTGAGCATCAGCCTAATGATACTTCTGCTGATATTGATCAAAAAATTGTAGGCATCCTCACGGCTATAAAAGAGGATGCTGAGTTTTTCAAGTTTATAGAAACATACGAGAACGAGGCCATGGTTGACTACATAAAAAAGCTGGATGCTTCCTGTGCTTTGCAGCTAGCCGGTGAAGACAACCTTGGCATAGCAGATCATATTAATGCACTAAAAGATCTGTTTTACTGAAACTTTAAGCAAAGTCTTTCTTGCATGCTTAACTCCGTATTGTAAAAGTACACTTCTTATGCGAGAACCCAAAAAACCAGCGGGAAAAATATATATTACTACTGTAGTTGTATATAAACACAGCCAAGATACGCATGCTGCCATTAAAAGCTATGCAAACTTACAGAACCAGCCAGTTCCAAGCAAGTTTATAAAAGATTTTACCACGTTTATAAAACATTTCAGCATTAAGCCTAAAGAAACATTGCTAATTTTTTTTTTTTTTCTTTTTCTGAAAGTAAAAACAAAGCAAACAAGAAAGCTCGTGTGCAGAACACCAATAACTTCTTTGTCATATTAAGTTGTTGGACAATGATGCAAACAAAATACAAACTACGGCGCTACTTTTCCACAAGCGGTCTTTTTTTGAAGCCCAATGTTCCTAATGCCAGTACCCCATCAGCAAATTATCATTTCCACCAGTTAAGATGCACCATATTTGACAGCAAAGGAAATGTGGAAAAATTTAATTCTCTGGTCAGCAAAGATGTGCTGTGCTCAAAATACAACTTATTTTCAAGAGATCTAAGAAAACTAAACACTGTTGCTGACTACCTAGGGCATCTTGTGATTGACAAGGACGTTCCAAAGAGCGAGAACGCAAGCACCAATGGTTTCAGCTTTTCAAACACATATGACAAGCAAAAAGCAAACATTCAAGAAGAGCCTCCAATCTACGATATAGATCCTAATCATAGTGGTGTTGACATATTGATTGAATTGGCAAAAAAGAAGCATATGAAAAACAGAATGAGAAATCCATCAAGGAAAGCTAAGATTTCAAAGCAAGAAAGCAACAAGAACCTTCCAAGCTTTTTAGACAACAAATCATTGGCTTTGTCCAACCTAGATAAAAAAAATGAAGTGCAAGTGCTGAGTAAAATAGAAAAAAACAAAACTAACAAGACAAAAGTCAGCAGTGAAACTGTATTGAATGACGAAATTAAAAAACACCAGCAAGAAGCTTTGGAAATCCTCTCGAACATTAAAGATTCATTTATAACTGGAGGTGTTTTGGACAGCAACACTTCTGCTACCATTCCTTCTCTTTTGATAAGAGAAGACAAGATTATAGTAACCATGCTGGAATTTAGATGCCTTATTGAAAAAGACTCTGTGGTTGTGTTTGACAGCCACTATTTCAGAGAAATAAGAAAGTACACAAGTCTGTTGGAAAATATGCTGAGAACGGAGGACTATATAATAAACAGAGAAGACAGTACAGGAGCTCAGCAGAAAGGTTCTCTATTGCTTACAAGAGAAGAAATTAAAAGAAATTTGAATAAACTAAATTATTTATATTCTTTGCATGAAGAATTCAGAAACGAGATGAGCATTAAGCTGCGAGATGAAGGCATTTTTAGCAGCTATGAAACCCCCTACGAATTCAGAGCTTTGGAAGCGGTGTTGAATATGGTTATTAAAGCGCTTAATGGAGAACTGAAATACCATGTAAATAAAGCTAATGCTGTGCTAAAAGACCTGGAATACAGCATAGACAAAGAGAACCTAAAAAACCTACTACTAGTTGACAAAAGATTCAATAAGTTTCAGCAAAAAACAAAGCTGTGCTGCTCTTTGTTGGAAGAAATATTAGACGATGATCATAGCATCAGAGATATGTATCTGCATGTGCCAATCGCAGAGCGAGTATGTCTTGAGGAGAACCAAACACTAGAGCTGGAAATGCTGCTAGAAAACTACCACACTCAAGTTGATGAGATAGTCCAAATGTGTGAAAAAAATGTCAACTCCATCAAGACTACCGAAGAAATCATCAACATAATTCTAGATTCGAATAGAAACCAGCTGCTGCTTTTGGGGTTGAGGTTTTCTTCTGTCTTGCTCTCGCTGGGTGCTGGTATATTTGTGGCTTCACTGTATGGAATGAATCTGGAAAACTTTATAGAGCATTCTGATTTTGGGTTTGAATCCGTGATCATGGTCACTGCTGTGTTTGTGATGCTTGTCCTGGGGCTGACATTGAAAAAGGTAGACCAAGTGGAAAAAATGAACCTGACCAAATTAATGAAGCCTTTGACAACATCTAAAGGTGAAAAGTGAGCAATTTGTTCTTGTTATATGCTTAAGTATGTAGCCAAGAAAACACCTCCTGCTTCAATGTATTGAAAATCAATCACTTGCATATAGTCACATATAGTGCGTTAAACTCGGTAAACCGCACTATCCTCCATGTTAGCATTCACCTCGTGACCAACCTCATTTATGCGCATTGTTTCAAAAAGAAGCGAAAAAAAAAAATCATATAGAACAAAAATTGAAAATGTCATTTAAAAATGGGTGCAAAAGTGCTTTTTATACAAAGTTTACATTGACGACAGACTGCTGAGTGTTTGAGTGTGGGCACTAAAGCGAACTCAGGGAAGGATACTGATAGATGTGGAGGAAATAAAGGACAGAAGCCCAAAACCAAACAATGATCACTGTAAACAACGTTTTTTCGTTCCAAGTGTTTTTCATCTTTCTCAGAGAAACATTTGAAATATCTATAATTGTTGCAATTTTGCTATCGATAGTGAAGCAGACTTTATATCCACCGGAAAGCGATGAAACTGAAACCACAGCACACACAAAACACAACATTCTTCCTATTGCTGAAGACAGTCAAACCTCAGAGAGATTGCTTGAAGGCCCTGTAGACGAAGGTGATTTGCCAATGGACAAAGCTCAAACAGACCAGCTTTATGTTGCATTAAAACGGAAAATTGTATTTGGTGCTTTGGCAGGTTTGTTTGTCTGCTTTATCATTGGATTAATTATTATTTCTATTTTCTACACTTTGGGGCATGATCTATGGCAGAAGAACGAGCACATATTTGAAGCTTTGATGTCCATCTTTGCTGCCATTGTTATTAGTTTTATGTCGATCATCTTTTTGAGAATAGGAAAGCTCCAAGACAAGATTCGTATGAAAATGGCAGATTCCATTTACAAACTGTCCAAAACAAGCATAAACAACCTGCAAATTAACGAAAACGAGGATTTGCAGAGCCCTGCCCATGAATTGACTTTTAAGCAAAAGATTTTGTTTTTTTCTGAAAAGCACGCTATATTTTTTCTTCCATTCATCACTAGTCTTAGAGAAGGTTTAGAAGCTGTTGTATTTTTAGGAGGTGTTGGAATCGACTCTCCTGTGTCTTCTTTGCCTCTGTCAATGATATCTGCTGGCTTGATTTCTTTTTTTATTGGCAAATTCTTTTACAAGTCTTCAACCTCCTTTTCTTTAAGAGTATGCTTGATTATTGCCTCGACTTTGTTGTACATCTTAGCCTCTGGGTTAATGAGCAAAGGTGTATGGCAAATTGACCTTCAAAGATATGTTAACAAGTGTGATGGCCAAGATATGACTGAACTAGGAAACGGGCCAGGTTCTTACGACATAGCCGACAGTGTATGGCATGTTAATTGGGGCGGAGAAAAAGAAGGTTTGTGGGTTATTTTAACTGCGATATTTGGTTGGACTAACTCGGCAACTTACGGTTCTGTCATCAGCTACAACTTGTACTGGATCTGTATCATTTGTCTGTTCAAATCTCTTCACACCATAGAGAAAAAAGGCTACTTGCCTTTTGTTCCTAAATCTTTACAAAAAAGACAGATCAAAAAAAGAATTCAGTTTTTAAAGCATAAACTTCAAATCAACGAGTTTGCTGATGAAGGACAACAACAGCCGCTGCTCCAGCATCAATAAGACCACATAATTGTATTTATATTAACAAATCATTTTGTTTCTTTTATTTTTAAAAAGCTCAAATTTTTGTTTTGATTTTTTTTTTTTTTTTTTTACAAAATATCAATAAACTTATATAGTTCTTATAGCGTTTTCACCTGTTAAAAGCAAGTTAAATCGCTTCTGTTGTTGTTGTTTTTTTTTTTTTTTTTTGTTAAATCAAAACTGCAACCAAGTCACCAGCTTCAACCATGTCACCACTTTTATGTAATATCTTTAAAACCTTCAAGTCGTTATTTGGACAAGTAACCGCCATTTCTGTTTTCATTGCTTCAATAATAACTAGTCTATCGCCTTCGTTAACAGAAGAATCAATGTCAGCAACAATTTTCCACAGCTTACCTGAGTATTCAGAATAAACTAATACTGCGTCTTCTGGGTATTCTTCTTCTTCTTGTTTAACTTCAGTGTTGGAACTGGCTAATTCCTTTTCGGAAGCAGCAATTAAATTGGCAAATTCTTCGGCTTTGTCACCATCTTGGGTAGCTTTGAAAGCATCAATGGATTCTTTGTTTTCTTCTAACCATTCAGAGTATTGGTTGTGGTCAAAAGTACTTTCTTCATAGACAACTTTGAAAATACCGTTGTCAAAGTCTTTGGTGTTTCTTTCCAATTCTTCTTCAGATACCAAGTAGAATTCAACAGTGTCAAATGGGGTTAGTAACCAAGGATTTTCTGAATGAGCATTCAACATTAGCTTATCCCAAATTGGAATCGTTCTACCAACCAATTGATATCCACCTGGAGAATCCATAGCGTAAATACACATGTACATTCCACCTAAACCAACAACACCGTTCTTAGTGTAAACTCTTGAAGGGTTGTATTTGGATCCAATAAATCTATGTCTTGGATCCAAAGGAACGGCACAAGGAGCACCCAAATAAACGTCACCTAAACCTAAAACCATGAAGGAAGCGCTGTATAACATATCCTTGATAACGTTTCTGTCAACACCATTGACATCTGCAATGAAATCAACGTTGTTTGGTAACCATGGAGCAGTAGATCTAATAGTTTCTTGGTATCTAGTAACACAATCCAAAGTCTTGCTATCTTCAAAAGCCATTGGTAATTTGAATTTTTTAGATTTCAATGACCATGATCTATCGAATTTGATTTCTGACTCGTACTTAGTCAAAACTTCCAACAGCTTGCTTTGGGTAATCTTGTAACCGTTGAATTCAATTAAAACAGATCTAACACCTTGAGACATTTCAACAATACCAACTGTTTTTTCCTCTTCAACTTTAGCAATTAATCTGTTAATTCTGTATGAGGAATTCAAGTTCATCTCTAATTCGCCATATTCAACCAAAATATATCTGTCACCAGATTGTCTGAATGTTACTTTAGGTTTGAATTCATCGACACCAGGAATAACTTTTAAAATTGGGTTTTGAGGTTGATCCAAAACTAAATCATTAGTCAAAGTAACCAAAGCTTTGGAATCTAAATTTTCAAATACGGCATCTTGAGATTCCTTCAATTTTCTTGCAGATTCGTAGCTTAATGGAACAAACTTAATAGAGTCACCTGGTTTGGCTTGACCAACTTTCCACAGTTCACCTTCAGGAATAACCGCTTGACACACAAAACCACCTAAAGAAGGACCATCAGAAGGACCAATGATAACTGGGAAATCACCAGTAAAACAAACAGCACCTACAGAGTAGACGTAATCATGTTGGTTAGAAGGATGTAAACCACCTTCACCACCATTTTGTCTAGCCCATTTAGGCTTAGGACCAATTAATCTAACACCAAATCTATTGGAATTATAGTGGATTTTCCATTCTTCGCTGAAAAATTCATCAATAGATTCTTGGGTGAAGAAATCTGGAGATCCATGAGGACCACAAGTAACACCAATAGTCCAATGTTTTGTTTCGGTAATAGCAGGAATTAGTTCCAATGGTGCGGCTTTTGGTTCATATTTAGGACCGGCTAGTTTGGAAGAAGGTAAGGAAGGATCATTCAAAAACAAAATATCACCAACTTTTAAAACTCTACCGTTGTAACCACCCATGTTACCTAAAGCAAAGGTGGATCTAGAGCCCAAGTATTCAGGAATGTCTAACCCATTTCTGATGGCTAAGTATGATCTGCATCCTTTACTTAACTTACCAATGGAGACAACATCATTCTTTCTAACGTATACAGGCTTGTTTTGTTCAACAGCAATGTCATTAATAGTAAATGGAACTTCACCACCAGTTAAAGAAATTACAGAGTCAGTCAAAAATCTGAATTTAGGACCATTTAATGTGATTTCAATGGCAGGAGCACTGTAGTCGTTACCAACAATTCTGTTTGCCAATCTATGAGAATAAGAATCCATTGGACCAGATGGTGGAACACCTACTCTCCAATAACCGGTTCTACCAGGATAATCTTGAACAGTAGTGTAGGCACCTGGAGAAATAACTTCAATGGCCTTGGCTTCGTATTCATAAGAATCTAAGATCTTTGTGTGCATTTTAGCTTCAGCAAACATTTCAGAGGAAGCAACAGATCTCAAATAGTCAATATTAGTGATACAACCATAAACGGATGTTTCATTTAAAGCTCTGTTTAAATTGGCCAAACATTCTTTTCTGTCTTTACCATATACAATAATTTTAGCTAAAGTAGGGTCGTACTCAGCAGAAATATCAGTACCTTTTTTAACCCAACCATCAATTCTAGCCCATTCAGGGAAAGAAACTTCGGTTAATTGCCCTGGAGATGGTCTAAATCCTTTAGCTGGATTTTCAGCGTATAATCTGGCTTCCATAGAAGCACCGGCAGGTTTGATTTTAGATCTATCAAATGAAGGTGGTTGATCAGCAGCAATTCTCAGCATCCATTCAACAAGATCAACGTTGGTTACTAATTCAGTAACTGGATGTTCAACTTGTAATCTGGCATTCACTTCTAAGAAGTAAAACTCATCTCTTGCACTGTCATAAATGTATTCAACAGTACCAGCACACTTATAGTGTAAAACAGAAGCCAAAGATTCAGCAGCTTCAATCATCTTTTGTCTAGTAGCAGCAGGTAGGTTAGGAGCTGGAGTTTCTTCAATGATTTTTTGGTTTCTTCTTTGTAAAGAACAATCTCTTTCACCAATGGCTATAGCGTTACCATAACCATCACCAAGCATTTGAATTTCAATGTGTCTAGCTTTTTCAACAAATCTTTCCAAGAATACACCACCATCACCAAAGAACGATTTACCTTGATGCTGAACCGTTTCAAATACATTTTCAATATCCTTAGGATCATCAACTTTTTGTAAACCAATACCACCACCACCAGCAGTAGACTTAACCATGATTGGATAGCCCAATTGTTCAGCAATTAATTTGGCTTCGGCAGGAGATGTGACTAATCCAGAACCAGGAACCAATGGGACTTTGGCTTTTTCGGCAATTTCTCTAGCAGAGTGTTTTAAGCCCAATTTTCTTATGGCTTCACCAGAAGGACCTACAAAAACGATGCCTTCTTTACCACATCTATCACTAAAGTCAGCATTTTCAGACAAAAATCCGTAACCTGGAATGATGGCTTCAGAATTAGTGTCTTTGGCAGCTTTGATAATTTTTTCTACATTAATGTAAGTGTCCGCAGCAGAATCACCGTTTAACGGAACCTTGACATCAGCCATGGTAACGTGTTCGGCATATTTATCTAAATCAGAGTAAACAGCAACAGATGTGATTCCTAATTTTTTTAATGTTTTCATAATTCTAACAGCAATTTCACCTCTGTTGGCAACAAGAACAGTGTTGAAAGGTTTTGAGAAAGTATCAATTGTTGCTGGAATTTCATTTTTTTTGATTTGACAAGCATTGTCTTTGGTTTCAGGTTCTAATGTGGCGACATAAGCTTTGAAGCCACCATAGCTAGTTATATCAATTGATCCTTCTTGCTTGTAGCCATTTTCTTCACAAATGAAACCTTTTACAGAAGAGCCGTCTTCAAGCAATAGAGTACCTAAGCCTAAAGGTTCTGGAATGTAGCTTAAAAATTGACCAACTTTTTCTTTTGGAACGGCGTAGACTTCAATTTCAATTTGAGAGCCGCCTTCGCTGACTTTGCACAAACCTGGCTTTAAAATAGGGCCGTTTTTAGGTAAAGCATATAGTTTGTATTCAGGAGCAGTCTTTTTGGCGCCCAAGAAATGAGCATTGCATCTTTCTAATTGCCAGTGCAAAGGTAAACCTTTCAAGTGAGCACCGACAACAGCTATTGGAACATAGGCATCAGTGGATGGTAGTGGAGGACCTTGTATATCGTCTGCAAATTCACTTAGTGGAGTTTCCAAATTCTTACCAGAGGTTCTTGATGATTCTGGGTAGTGAACCTTGAAATATTCAGAAGCAAATTGTAATAAAGCGTAATCAGAGAAAGCTGGACCTATAAATGTAATACCTTGAGGTAAGCCATCTTCTTTTCTGAAGCCAGATGGAACAGATAAAGCGGCTAAGTCAG
This sequence comes from Hanseniaspora hatyaiensis (nom. inval.), assembly GCA_030573555.1. NCBI lineage: Eukaryota > Fungi > Ascomycota > Saccharomycetes > Saccharomycodales > Saccharomycodaceae > Hanseniaspora > Hanseniaspora hatyaiensis (nom. inval.). The sequence continues at coordinate 11,968 of JAJMDM010000152.1, forward strand.
CAAGGTTGACAAAATTTGTCCAAGTACCTTGAATAGAATTAACCTTGACAGGTTCTTCTTCAAGATCTTTCAAGGTAGGGTTTAGAGGGCAGGTAGGAACAGCTAAAACTTGAACGCCAGTTTCTTTAAAGATTTGCTTGATTTTTTGCAAGTATCCTTGTCTTTTATATTCAAAGTGGAAAGCATCAGCAGCATCAAACTTTTCAGCAGATTTAATGATGCCCATAACAGTGGAATCTAAAGTGTCCTTTGGAGGGTCTGTTTTCAAAAAATCTTTAACAGCTTCATATCTTTCAGCAACCCAGGCACCTTCGTATAAGCATTTGGCTAAATCCAAAAATGGAGTGAAGTCAACTTCGCATGTTTTGAAGCCGGCTTGTTCAACAGATTTGACAGCATTTTGGTAAAGAGGTAGGTTTTGGCTTTCTTGGCCAAAGAATGGAACGTCTTTAGGAATACCAACAACAGTGGTGGCAGGATCAAACTTCAAAATAGGGGTTTCAGGCATTGGTCTGGAATACTCGTCGTTTTCAGGATCGTATTCAGCCATGGCCTTAAAAGCCAGCTCAGCGTCTTTCAAACAGTGAGCAAAAATAGAAACAGTGTCTAATGATTTACAGGCAGGAACAACTCCGGAACAAGAAAAGACTCCTCTTGTAGACTTCAAACCAATTAAGTTGTTCAAAGCAGCAGGTACTCTACCAGAACCAGCGGTATCTGTACCTAGAGATAGAGGAACAATGCCTCTACCAACGACGTTGGCAGAGCCGGCGGAGGAGCCGCCTGAAACATGCTTGTCGGAAAAGACAGATGTGGTTTTGCCGTATGGGGATCTGCAGCCAACCAAGCCAGTAGCAAACTGGTCCAGGTTCGTCTTACCAATGACGATGCACCCATTATTTCTTAGCAGAGCAACTGTTTTGGAGTCTTTTGATGGGTGGTACTCAAAGGATGGGCAGGCTGCAGTGGTAGGCAAGTATTCAAAGTCGATGTTGTCTTTGACAGCAACTGGAACACCAAACAGAGGAAGAGACTTGTGGTCCGGAAGGGAGTACAGGAAATCAACTTGGGCTTTCAAGTCGTCCTCTGATGTAAGGGAGATCCAGGCAGGGTCGCCTTTGGAATAGTCGGCCTGGGTGTGCAGAATTTGTTGTAGAGTGGATAGGGTGGTTTCCTTGGCGAAACCATTGTTGGCGTAGTGCTTCAAAAAAGCGTCAACAGTCCAGAAAGCAGTGTCTGACATTGGTTGTGTTGACAAGAGATGATTGGTTTTCTGTGCTTCTGCTTCTATAGTGTGAAATATAAGACTGATCAACGTCTTTAAAATAAAGGAGCCAGAAAGAAATAAAAAGCATCGATTCCTGTACTGAGAAGAACCATCGCCTCTATATATACATCCCAGGAACGCAGTCCATCCACCCACCATGCTCTAATCTTTGCCACAAATTATCAGCTTTATAATGGCTATCCATCACAGGCCATCGACTCGCCATTCCTGAGCAATCAGCGGCCAATCTGCGATGGTCCAGGGCATTGCGAAAAACGCTGATTCAGATAACGCGGCGTGGTTTTTTAGCACATTTTTTTTTACGGTCGTTGTTTGCCGATGGATAAGGCAAAAAGCGCATTTTTTTGCGAGGGCGGTTAATTTGAGGGCGATTTGTTTACGCGGAGAGCGGGAAATGCGCATTTTTGGGGTGCCTCTGGGCCTGTGCGTCTCCTGCCTGTTTGGCCCTGTGTGGTCTCTGTCTTTTCTGCATCTCTGCTTTGCACGCTGCGTAAATGCGCTCTCTGTCTTTTCTGCCTCTCTGCTTTGCCCTTGTGTGGATGCGCTCTCTGTCTTTTCTGCCTCTCTGCTTTGCCCTTGTGTGGATGCTCTCTCTGTCTGTGCTGTCTTTCAGGGACTGTGCGCTCTCTCTGCGTCTCCTGCCTGCATGTTTGCTTTCCCAGTCTCTCTATGCCTGCCTGGCCCCCGCGCGTGACCACCCACAGCCCCGCAAGGAGTAATACGCCCACAGGAAAAAACACCGGCACGCAGCAGCATGATCTCAGCAGTGGGAAGCACCCAAGCGCCAGGAAACCTATTGCGTGTGCAGGTGTTGCCGGCCAGCGGGCACTGGTTCCCGGTGATTTTTCCTGAGTCCCTTTTCCGCCGGCGTGGTAGCGGCGGTAAAACTTGTAGCTGGACGCTGCCTGAGTGTGTCTGCTTCGCCTGCCTTTCTCACGCATTGCCAGATCCAGGCAAAACCAAGCATTTCCAATCACCCTGCAAAGGCTTCAGATGCACCCCATAGCTAGCTCATACGCAGCTTTAACCATTTTCTGGCACACTCTGCTGGTCGGTTTTCTGCGCCGTGAGCCGGAAAAATAGCCGTGCGGATAATCAGCGGAGACCAGGAAAAATAGACCGTAGCCCCCTACAAAAATTTAGGTCACGTTTGTCACGTGCTAGGCATCCCGTCAACACGAAGCAGTCACGAGGCGCCTCCGTCCAGAAAGCAAAAGAAGAAGAAAAAAATTTTCTGTTTTATGTAAGAGAGTAAAAGCGAATACTGAGCATCTTTGATCACTTCTGAGTCAACTTTCCAGTAGAACACCAAGCAAAAAACCGCCCCAGCGACAGCCATCAACGATGTTCAACTACCTAATCAAAAAAACAGTTTACTCTCCGCAAACAAAAACCTTGATCCAAAGAAGACTTTTGTCTGATGTCATGAGAAAGTCAATCCAAGGTGCTGTTGACTCTGCACCAGTTGTTCTTTTTATGAAGGGAACTCCTGAATTCCCAGCTTGCAGATTCTCCAAGCTTACTATCGAGCTACTCTCCAAACAAGGTGTTGATCCATCCAAGTTTGTTGCTTACAATGTTTTGGAAGACCCAGAATTGAGAAACGGCATCAAGGAATTTTCCGAATGGCCAACCATTCCTCAGCTGTATGTCAACAAAGATTTTGTTGGTGGCTGCGATATCATCACTGAAATGTCTAAGAATGGAGAGCTTGCTGACTTGTTGGAAAAGGAAAACGTTCTTGTTCCTCAGTAAATGCTGCAAGATGCAAAAAATCAATATTCTGTATATAAAAAACAACAAAAATGTGAAAATTTGAAAAAAAACCAGTTGTAATCTAATATAACATTTACTTTGTTTATCTATTTATTGCCTATATATGTTACATGTGTGTAGTTCTATGTTACTTTTTTTTTATTTTTTTTTATTTATTTTACTTTATTTTTTATTGTACTGTTCATATTTGACTTTGAAGTTGGACAACTGTTTAAACATTGTTACCAACGGAGCCTTCTGTGCTTAACCAAGCACTGACAGTGTCGGAATCCAAAGAGCTGCCAAATTCAGTGGTGCTGTCTAATTCAACAATGTGGATACTAGAGTCGGAGTTGAAAATAACAGCGGCTTTCATGGTGCCTTGAGTAGGTCTTTGGAAGTAGTCAGAAGAGCCTGAACCACCGTAAGAGCTGCCGTTGTCACCTTGACCGTCGTGTATGTGGGAAATTAGCTTATCGTCACCAGTTGACAAAATTTCAAACAAGTCTAATTCACCACATCCAGTAGACCAACAAGAGCATTGGGAGTTACCGTATTGTAAGGTTCTTGGGATCTTAGCATTCAATAACCAGATAGCTGGCATGTCGTCATTGACAGAACTTCCGGTTGTAGAAGTTGGCATTCCGAATTCAAATACGAAAATCTTTTCAGCACCACCAAATCCTTCATAGGCTGGGGTACCGCTTCTATAGTAGCCACAAGAGTCTCCTGAACACTCAGTTCCAGAGAAAATGACAAACTCAACATTAGATTCTATTGTGGTGTCATCCAAAGCAACGGCAGAAGAAGAACCGCCAGAGCAATCACTGTTGGCGTAAGACAAAGAGTTACCGAAGCATGAAGACCATGTTCCAGATCCAGAACCGCCATAGTAGTTCATAAAGACAACATTGTCAGAAGAAGAGCCGGCTTCGTAGTAAGAGCCTCTAGACCAAGCTCCAGTAGAAGAAGAAGAGGTGGAAGAAGAGGCGGATTGTGTGGAGGAAGAAGGTTGGTAAGATGATTCACTTGAGCTAGAAGTGGTAGAAGGAGCTGACCATTCGCTGGAGCTTGATGATGAAGATGGTGCTGACCACTCGCTGGAGCTTGAGGATGAAGATGGTGCTGACCACTCGCTGGAGCTTGAGGATGAAGATGGTGCTGACCACTCGCTGGAGCTTGAGGATGAAGATGGTGCTGACCACTCGCTGGAGCTTGAGGATGAAGATGATGCTGACCACTCGCTGGAGCTTGAAGAGGAAGGAGCCAAGGTAGAACTGGTAATTTGGTACTCACTAGAGGAGCTAGAAGAAGTGGTTCCTACTAATTGGTTTTCTCCAATCATGGAAGTACTTATAGGAGCAACGGTGGTGGTTTCCACAGTTGAAGAAATACTGTCCGGGCCTGGTGCTGCGGCAACAGATGTTAGAGCAGATGTAGAAGAAACTGGTTCAGAAATAGTGTTACCATTTTGGTCTACATAAACGGTAGAGTAAACGTTAACAACATCTACAACCATTGCTCTTTGCTGTAGTTGTTTCTTAGGAATTTTAGCTTCTCTTTTGTGATCATGGTGTTCTCTCTTTTTAGAGTAAGAGCCACTAGATGGGTAGTACACACCAAATTGCTTTAAGTTCAAAGGACCTCTGAAATGAACAGATAGCTGTTCATCCAATGGGGAGTTTGTTCCTGAGAAAGAATAGGAGGATTGAGAACATTGACAAGAGTCTTCGTCCATGCTGGTAACGTCCATGTAGGAACCTTGATAGCCAATGTTTTCATAGGTGATTCCGGAAACACTGTTACAATAGTAGTTTCCTCCTACTTCTTGACAGTCACTTTTGACTTGTTTAATTTGGTTGAATAAGGTGGTTAGCAGTAATAAAGTTGATAATAACTGATTGCTAGAGTGAGCCATTTTGTTTTCTTGTACTTGTTAAAAAATAAATGTCTTTTGATTTATTTTTGGTGGATTGGTTATAGTAGATTGTTTGCACAAGCTATTATTTGGTTTTAAAGAAAGTTGTGTTTTTTTTTGTTTGTTTTATTAAAGGAATGACTAAGTTGGATAATGTTACTTAATAATATGGTATTATTACACTTGAGCTTTTTAGATTTATTTAAAAAATTTTAAAAAGTTACTGAATTGTAGATGAAAGAAAAATTTTTATGGAGTAATTATGATTTGATCTGTAATTATGCAGAATAAGTTTTTCTGATTTAATCTTTGAGTAGTTTTTGAGTAAAAAATTTTAATAATGGGGTTTAAAAGTATTTTCAACAGTTGGTTGTGTATGAGAAAAAGGACTTAAAAGTATTATAAAAATAAAAAGGTAAGTGTTGTTGTTTGTATCTTGAAAAAATATGTTCAGCTATAATGATAATATGTAAGCACACTGGGGGTTAAAGCTTTCTCTTTTCCATATTTAAGTATATGATCAATAGCAGAGATCTATTTTTACAGCAATTGAGTTCAGCAATGAGCTGTCCAAAAGTAACCATGAATAACTATAAATAACTGTTAAACTATGTTTTTATTTTAAAATAAATAAAAAAAATGCATGCATTAATTTAACTATTTAAAACCAATATGTAACGACTTTTTTTCTAAAAAAAAAAAATGATCGAAATAACAAGCCCGGTAAGTACAGCCTAAACTACTAAAAATACGCCTTTTTTGTCCGAGTTAAGCCGTCACCAGCATGGACTTATTGTTTTTCGACTGCAAGATTTCCTAAAAAGGTAATTATTAAGGTTTTAAAAAAAAAAGCCTAGACAAAATCTACATGCACCAAAAGCCGTGCATGCTTAGAAAAATCCGCACAAACAAAAAAGATGTGTATTTACTGGCCGGCACGTGCGGGCCAAAGGGCGTTTCTATTAGGTTTCCTGATTCGGACAAGTGATTAATTTGTCCCAGAACCCAGCCAAAGTGAAAAAAAGCCTTGTTATTTGGTTCTCGATGGCCACATAAGGTTAGAGATTTTAAATTAAAAAGCAACTTTGAGGCTTGAACGTTTCTTTTTCTTGCTTATGTCAGGTGGCTATTTCGCCGTTGGAAAGCCACTGTGGGGTGCTTGATGGGCACGCCTGCTTGTCTGGAGAGGTTATGGGAAGCAGGTGCACAGCTTATGGAGACCCCTGCAGAGAGCGGCCCCATGTTTTGCAGATTGCTCGTTGAAGTGCGTTGGCTGAAATACTCAAGTGTGCTGGTCACGATCACAAGAACTGGTAAGGTCAGGTGCACTGAGTGCAAGCCATCGTGTAGCTTTGGTGCCTGCACAAGCAGCCGTGAACACGGCTTTTGATTAAGCCTGAAGTCTTTGAGACAAAACATGTCACGTGAAAAAGCAGTTATTTGCGCGCAAGTGCACTGTTTGCAGCCTTTTTCACGTGACATGTTTTGTTTGCACGTGCTCACAGCCCGACGGCAAAAAAAAGCAAACGAAATGTCCGAAACTCAAAATTTTCCAATTGTTATGTTTTTTTTTTTATTTTTCACTCTAAAAACGAAAGAAAAAAGAACACGAGTAAAATCTTAAAACGTGTCCTTCTTAACAGATGTAAACATTATGAACAGCGGAAGCTTGTTTGAATATACGCAGTTGATGTCTTAAGAATGTTATTAAAATGAACAAGACAGAGAAAACGTGTAAAAAACCTGAAAAAATACATTTGGTTCATAAAACACATCATCAACTTTTTTTTTTTTCTCGTTTTTCAAATACATAAACAACTAAATTTCAACAATGGCCGGAGTCAACAAGCAAACTAATCCTAAGATCAGAAGAGCCAATCAAAAGTTCAACAAGGAAATCAAAGATAACAGAAAATACGGTAAACCAAAAGTCAAAAGATCTAGCAACGACAGCAAGCCTGCTTTGTCTAAGTTCTGGATTATTTTGCTAGCTTTTTTGATTATCGGTGGTGGTTTGTTAGAGTTCTTTTTACTATTTTTCTAAGTAATTTCAATACATCAGCAACAAGCCTGTAATTTAAAGAACTATACATGGTTTTTTACAGCATAAACAGCTAGAACCCTTTTTTTAAAAAAATAAAGCATTTCTCTTCTTTTTATTATGATTATTATTACAACAATAATAAAATGTTATAAACTAAAAACTATATTTTGTACATATGAACTGTAAATCTAAGGCAAAACAATTTAGAAATTTTTGCCACTGGCAGAAAGAAGAATCTGTATCAAAAAAGAAAAAAGCACGCATTATTGATTGTTAAATTTTATTATTGATCTTCTGTTTAATCTGAAAACTGCATTTCGTGCAGCATTTATAAAGAATGGCATGGCAACTAGCTCACAAAGTAGCAACGAAACGGAAAAGTGTAGCCTACGGCTTGTCCAATAGATTTATAAAAACGTTTGTAATAACTTAAGGGCTATTAATTTTTGACTAATCTGAATAAAAATTAAAATTTAGCATATGATATATATATATGTTGATTAAAGTATTTTGTGCATTATTAGTTTTCAATTTTAAGCTTTGATGTTAGCTTCATCACCCTTCTTTTCTTTGAAGATGTTTTGTTCAGCTTCATGTCTTTCTTTTCTTGGGCCAGAGAACCACTTTTTGAAATCAAGAACAGATTTTAGAGACCAAACTTTGACTCTCATGTAGTAGTATGATACACACATGATAACAAAGTTAAATACAATGTAAGCCCACAAAAATCCAAAGTTTCTCCATCTTTGATCCCAACGGACACCAAAGTGTTCGACAACTTGGTCTTCGGTGTTGAAAGGACAGTAATTACAAACATCAGTTGCACTAGGGTTATCAATGTAACCAGGGAATTTTTCAGCATAGGCAGATAGGTATTGACCACAAGTTTGGCCAGCTGGTGGAATGATTTTAGCAAACTCAGTTGGCAAGCATTCAATTTTTTTACCGTGAACAATAGGTAAAGTCATAGATTGAACAACATAAGTCAAAGGAGAAACTTTGTACATGAAAGTCCAAAATCCTGGCATTTTGTTCTTAGGTTGTAAAATACCACAGAACAGCATCATCATAGCAAACAAGTTAGAGTTGATCATAGAGGCGGAAGGAATATCTGGAGACATATAAATAATCCAAGCACCATATGAGACGAAGTAGATTGGGAATTGGATCACATATATCAAAAACCAGTAACCAGCATGACTAGCAGAACCGTTAGCCCTCATTGGCCAGTAGTAGCATATGAAACAGAAGAATATACACAAACAGGACCAAGCAGTCTCGACTAATGTATGAGATATCAATAGAGCAGCCCAATGGAAAGTAGATGAGTCACCTTCTCTGACTTCATATAGAACTCTTGCGTCGTAGGCAAACACATGCATTTGATTGATCATAGCCAAAGCAATAATTAACATAACAAAAGTAGAGGAAAATGCTTGTGTACCATCTTGAACATGATTTTGTTTACCAGTCCAAACATAAGATAAACCTACAAACAATGCACACATGACACATTCAAAAAACTTGGCTCTGATGTAGACAGGAGCTCTCCAGAATTGAATATTAGTTCTCCACATGACAGTCTTGAATTGGGTAGCTAATGGAGCAGCATATTTGGTTAGCAGTTCAGGGTCTTCAGTTTGCGCTTTGCTTGTCAAGGAAGCGTTCAATTCATCTAACTCCTTGATAGCAGTGGCGTGTTCTGGAGAATCTCTCCAAGTCTTAGCCCAGTCTTTTCCAACACTATTACCAACAACAACATCAAGCATCCATTCAGCTGGGTTTTCAGCCTTGTCACAAACCAAACCAGATTCTCTTTCTAAGTAACTCAACATGCTTCTTGAGTTTTCACCAATATCACCAAAGTAGACCATTTCACCACCTCTCTTCAATAGCAGCAATCTGTCAAATTGTTCAAATAATGTAGCAGAAGGTTGATGCACTGTACACAAGATAGACATACCAGAATCGGCTAGAGCTTTTAAGAACTGGATGATGTTCCAGGAAGAGTTAGAATCCAAACCAGAAGTTGGTTCGTCTAAGAATAACAACAGGGATGGTTTAGCAACTAATTCAACACCAATGGACAATTTCTTTCTTTGTTCGACATTTAATCCTCTACCAATTTTACCAACAACAGCATTTTCATAGTTCTGCATACCTAATAACTTGATGATTTTATCAACATATTCCATTTTTTCAGCATGAGATACAGATGCATTTTGTCTTAAGTCGGCAGCAAATTGTAAAGATTCTTTAACAGTTAATTCAGTCATGTGGTTATCAGCTTGGGTAACAAAACCACAAGATCTTTTAAATGATTTTGGCAATGGTTTGTTGTTAACCAGTAGGTCACCAGTAACAGTTACACCTTTGATTCTTTGAGATAAAGTAGTCAACAAAACAGTTTTACCAGCACCAGATGAACCCATTAAAGCAGTCATCTTACCTGGTTTAACGTAACCGTAAACATTATCTAGCAATCTTCTGGATCCACCGTCATAAGTAACATCAACGTTTAATCCCTTCCAAGAGAATATGTCTTTGTTGTCAATAACATCTTGCAAATCAACATTTGGACCGTTTAAAGCATGCATCATTTCGTCTCTAGTAGCAACTTTAGAATCAGCATTGTCACCAAACTTAGGCATAAAACCTCTTTTGAAAAGCAACAGATCACCCCCACCTTCTAAAGGCTTCAAGTATTCTGACAAAATAACATTCAAAGTAATGTATCCAATTGTCCAAACTAAATTGACACCCCAACCTTGCCAAGCATCTGGGTAGTATCTAGCATGGTATTGGGCTTTGGTGTAAGCATCACCGCTAACGTATAAACGGCCCGATACAGCACCGGCGGCATTGCATACCTTGTTGGCAATAGAAACATTTTGATAGTTAGGACCGGCAGGGATTAGTTGAGAACACAGCATTTCTCTTCCGTGGAATTCAGTGGCAATAACAGATTGGAAAGCATAGTTGATAGGGTTAATGTATCTAATCCATCTACCCCAATGATGCATTTGACCAGCTGGAATAAAGAAACCAGAGTAAATACACAAAATCAAAACATATAGACCACCAACAGCATGAGCAGTGGTTCCGTCTTTAGTCATAGCAGCACAACACTTGAAAATAAAAGAGGTACATTGTTGTAGAGTAAACATGTTCAACAAAAATTGGAAATAAGAGCCAGCATCCCACTTCAAAACAGGAATCCAATAAGTAACTAAGGATAAAATTAAAACAGCAACAAATTTGACTGGGATTTCAGTGAAAATTTCTTGTAAAGCTTCAGCAGAAGTATGGTACATGGAGTAGGATTTATGTTTCATGATAATAGCTCTGTTTGCAAAAGAAGAAGAAATTTCAGCTAATGATGTAACAGCACAAAACAGTAAGACGTAGAAAATTAAACCACCTCTGGAATAAGCCCCTTCAGTTGTTGATTGATTTTTAGGATCTATTCTGTAAAACATAGAACCAGCAATTAAACCTTTGATTAAAAATGAAGAAACATAAACTCTGGTGTAAGTCATGTCACCTTTCACTCTGTGTATACCTCTTACCATACAATTCTTGACTTGGGTCATGTAATTGGTAGTATAAACAGAGTTTAATGGTTCTCTTTTTTCTTTTCTTTGTTTCATGGAATCTTCTAATCTTTTCTGAGTTTCTTCAGGATTGTGTCTTAAAACATAATCGTTGAAGCTATCTAAAGCGTCTTGATATTGAGGAGAGCTCTTCCAATAAGAAATGAAATCATCAACATTTTTTGGAATAGTGGCTTCATAGCCAGGAGTACAATCCAAGTTTTTGTTTTCCCAATCTAAAGTAACAGATGTTAAAAATTCAGCAGATGTCATTCTATTTGGCTTGATGAAACCCATGTTGGTAAAGTATTCAACAGCTTCATCTGCAGGACCGTAGTAAATCTGTTGACCATTGTACAAAACAGAAACTTTATCCATTAAGTCATAGATTTTTTGGCCTGCTTGGTAAACACAAATGATAGCTGTTGTGTTAGTCATGTTGGTAGCTGTTCTTATAGCTTGGGCAAACTCCAGAGCGGAGGAAGCGTCTAAACCTAAAGTAGCGTTATCCCAACAGTAAATAGAAGCAGACATACCCAAAGCTTCAACCAAAGAAACTCTTTTTCTTTCACCACCGGAAACACCTCTAACAACACCAGAACCAACAATGGTTTTGTAAGTGTGTCTTAATCCAAAGACAGTACACCATAAATCTCTCATTGTGTCCACGTATTCTTGTTTGGAGATGTTGTCAACTCTTGTTCTTGGAAGCTTACATTTAATGGCAAAATCTAGTGTTTCTTTAACAGTGATTCTTGGGAAATGGAAATCTAGTTCAGGAACATAAATAACGTATCCTTTAAATCTTTTCATCATATCTTCTTGGGACAAACCATCATAGGAAAACTGACCGTTGACTTCAACGAACTCGGAAATTTCACCAGCAATGGCTCTCATGGTGGAAGATGCACCAGCACCAGGTCTACCAATGATCATAAGCATTTCACCGCTCTCAACAACACCAATAGCATCTTTAACAATGTACTTGGTTACTGGTTTGTTTTTACCTTGGATCATTCTTTTTGGCCAAGTAACATACTGGTACAGCATGGCATCTAAAGATGGAGCAACAGCAGCAGAGGCGTCAATACCAATGACATTCAACTCGTTAAAGGCAACACCTGTGTCGTTGGAGACAATTCCTTGCTCTAGTTTATGGTTTCTGACGTAGTCTAAGATTTGCTGCAGATCAAAGTCTAATCCTTCTTTGACTTCAAGTGTTTCCAACTCTTTCTTGGTTTTGGTTGACAAAACTCTTGCCAGGGACTCGATTTTTTCAACACCGTTGACAGCATCTTTGCCTGTACCGGTTAAAAGCTTTGAAATTTGGTGAGTAGCTTGGATTCCGTTTTGGATTTCTAGATCATCATCGTATGAATTGATTGATTCGATTTCTTCGCCTGCATCACTGTGGTCTGAGGGGCTTGATGATGGGTGAAGATTTTTTTCTTCTTTAAGACTGTTTGTTTTGCTATATTTTGAAGCAGGCATTGTAGTTTTGTTTCAAGTTGTGATGAGAGAGAGAAAAAAAAGTACAGATGTTTGCTTTGAAGTATAGTCTTAATATTTGATTGGGTTTTGTATTAAGCTTCTTTGCTAATAAGCTTAATCTGAGTAGCATTCTATGCATTATTAATGCTGCCAGACTGCCAACTAATTAAGGTCAGTAAGAAACGACAAGGACGAGCGCCTTATATAGCATTCGATAAGGCAGCTTTCTGAGATGAGATCAGCCATTGAACTGGCAGCTGACGTCAAAAAAATGGCTGTTTGGTTACTTTAATTAAAAAAACCAAAATTAAATATCTCAAATTTCATCTATGAAAACCTGTACTTTGGTTTTCGTGTTCTAAGGAGCATTGCCGGGTGAATATTCGTAAATGCCTGGGTGCTCATGGGTTATAATCTATTCATTGTTCCCTACAATCCGATTGACTGCATGAGCTGATCGGTAAGTAAAGTCCATCGCTTTATTACCGTTGTTTTTTTTTTTTTTTTTTACTCGCACATTGAGTTTTTCGCCTTAGACAATTATTTTTTCCGCGACATAATGCGGAGAAAAGTTGCTGTTTGGTCAAATTTATCCGTTTTTAGCCCCCTAGCGCGAAGGCCCGAAAGCTTATCGAAGCGGCACGTGCAGAGTGGTAGTGAACAGGGGCCGTATAAGGCGGCGAGGTGTTGCCGGATGATCAAAAAAAGATTTGGTCTAAGTACACTACGGCATTAGCATTCTACGTCCTATGAGTGCGCCCACTCGGCATAGGATGTTGTCCTATGCTACGTTCAGCATTGCCGCTGCGAACGCTTAACCCTCCCTGTTCTTAAGCAGAGCTACGGATAAACTTGCACTGCGCGCAGGCAGAAAGGGACAAAAAAGCTTGGTTCCTCAGTGTATAAGACAGAATATTTCTCCGTTTTTATTTCCTGAGGCTAAATGCGGCCATGAAAAGAGGGGTCAAAAACGATGGCGAGCGCACACTTGGTCACGTGCATTAAGTGCTTTTTTCGGATCAACCATGAGTGCAAATTTGAAAAAAAAATGAGCTCACGTGCCAAACTGTATTTTCTGTTAGAGTCACGTGACACTTTGGTTTAGCAATTGTCTCCACAGGTTTTCTCCGTCAGCAAAGCATGATTATTTTCTGTGTTTCCCTCTCCTTGTAGTATCTTTGGATTTATGATTGGATGTTTGCTGTTAAGGGCCAGTATACTAAAACCAAAGCAAAAACCAGCATGTTAAAAGTGCATCATTCAAAAAACACCAGCAGCAACTTTTTCAGCTGCGGCAACTGCCATTCCGTAATAAAAGACGAAGACTTTGATCTATCTCTGCTTTCTCTCTCAAAACTACAGCTTGATTCGATAACCCACCACCATATAAAGAACAACGATTCGCTTCTGCTGAATGCGCCTAAAAAGACCAGCAGTTTTGCGCAGGATTTTCAGTCTTCTGACGTTTACAAAAAGAGAATTCAGAAAAACAACAAGTTTTCTAGGTCCAATCAACAAGTTGATATGAAAAATAGCAGCTACATACTGCTGAATGAAAACGATAGATCTAACCAACATTTTCCGGAAATTGCTGAGTCTGCACTGATTGCAGGAGACGAGCACATAAGAACAAGAAAAGTCAAAGCCTTAGAACCTGTTTTTGAAATTTTGAATGAAAGCTTAGAGAACTTAGACTCTCTTTCAGGTGATTTTTTGCCGCACATAAAGCACCCGCTATGTAAAGAGTGCTGCGACATTCTGCTTGACAGTCTCAATGCCAAGTTCATGTCCCTTATGTATGAAAAGGAGAAATACCAAACTTTTTTGAAAAAGCTGCAGCAGTATAAATCCAAAATGCTTGAATCAAGCAGTAAAATTAATGAATCCACGGAAAGCATTCGATCAGTTTCCTATTCATTATCCCCAAAAAAGAGAGATGCCAAAAGGCTAAGTATACCCAAATTTGAAAATAAATCACCGTCAAAGACTTCAGCAGATACCCCTTTTGAAGACATAGGTTCTAACATGCAGGCCCCAAGCTTTTCAAGAGCAGATATAGCCAATCTCCAAGAAATCAAAAAAATAAATCAAGAAACTGAGGATCTAATTAAAAAAATTAAAGAAGCCAAGCTTGAAAAAGAGAATTTAAAAATAACTTTGGAAAAAGAGCGTCTGATTCAGAAAAAGAAAAAGAAAAGCTTTTTGGAAAAAGCAAACATTGAAAATACACAGAAATACTTGTCCTACCAGAGCAGCTACAAGCAGTGGAACAATTTGAGTGCAGATACGGAGAGGATATACGATGATTTGGCAAACTTGAGAAACTTGAACATCTACAACACAGTGTTTAACATTTCAACGACAAAAATAGACAAAAACAGCAACGATTTAGATTTAAATTTTGAGAAATCACAAGTACCTGTAGGCTTTGAAAACTTTGGAACCATTAACGACCTGAAAATAGGATGTTCTTGGAGAGAAACAAATGCGGCATTAGGACAGGTTGTTCTGTGCCTTAGCAACCTGTCCATACCCATCAAAAAAAATGGTGAAGTCTTTGAGTTTGAAAACTTTGGTATTGAATGGTTTCCTTTGGGCTCTGTTTCTAAGTTAGTAAAACAAGGGATTGAGTACGACGTATTCTATGATCCTTTAGATGCTAGTAACACAATTAAAAAAAAAAATGATAGCATGGGTCACGAAGGTAATTTAAATGACAGCCACGCAAACAACTGGAACTTTTTATTTTTCAAAAATAACACCAGTTTCGATGCCAAAAGAGAAAACAAAGCCAGCAAGCTGAAAAACTTCAATGTTTCCATGGTCATTATACTAAAACACATAGACTTACTGCTGGCCTATTATAACAAATCAAAAGCTCGTCTGCTCAATGCTGATCAAAGCGCAACAAGTGCTTGGACTTTACCCTATAAGATTGAGGATGATAAGCTGAACAATATTTCCATCAAATTCAACGGCTCCAATGTGGAATGGGCTTTGAGTTGTAAATTCATGTTGATCAACTTGAAATACTTAATGATATACAGACATAAGCTGTTTCAGCTGGAAAATGATTGATGCCCGATAACAAAATGTTGCTGATCACAGGCTGGGTTTTTCTTATCAGTCCCTTTTAGGAAATCATATGATTTTTGTTTATATCATAAATAAAAAAAATTTTATATTTAATAAAAAAAAATTTTATATTTAATAAAAAAAAATTTTAAATTTTAAATTTTAAATTTTAATTTCTTATCAGTAAAAACAGGGGCGTTTGTTTGTGTGGTGAATAATAAACAATTCGTACAACTACTCTATGTATTGAGTGAAAATTTTTTACAATTCTACTCTTTGTCAAAACAAGCTTTTGGAATAAAATATATCAAAGGCCAAACAAAAAAAGAAATAAAGTGGTCACCCCAGAAACCAATCACTTAAAAGCTATAAAAAAAAAACAATGCAATTGCAATCAGCCTTGAATGCCTTCATGCAGGTTTCTTTTCGAAATCTGATGGAAAGACAAGAAATTCAAAACCAAGTTCCAAGTTTGGAGCTTTTAGACCATTCTCTTTCGTGTCCTATAAACATTCCGCTATCATGTTCTAACACCAGTGTCATTGAAGACAGCTGTTGCTTTGAGCATCCAGGAGGTATTTTTTTACAAACACAATTTTGGGATTACCTTCCAACGGTGTATGACCCAAAAGAAGAGCTAGAAAAGTATTCTAAGAACTTTACGTTGCACGGTTTATGGCCAGACAACTGTGATGGAAGCTATGCTCAGTTCTGTGATCCTGGTAGAGATATCAACTATAACGTCACAGAAATGCTTTTAAACCAGAGTTTATACCAATCTAGAAATTTACCTGAATTGCAAGAAAATGCTGGACAACTTCTTGTTAAAGATATGCAAACATGGTGGAAATCCAATAATGGAAATGACCAGTCATTATGGGTTCATGAATACAACAAGCACGGAACCTGTATAAACACAATGAAGCCGGGTTGTTACTCAAGGTGGTTTGAAAATGGTTCTGCTGATGATGATTCTATTTTGGTTAAGCGAGGCATTTATGACTATTTTGACATATCTATGAAGCTTTTCAAAAAGCTGAGCACCTTTGAGGCTTTAGCAAAGCACAACATTACCCCATCTGAGACCCAGACTTACACAAGAGATGAAATTGCAGCTGCACTAAGTGAATCTTTTGAGGGAAAACAAGTTTTTTTCAAATGTGATAGATATAATAGCATAAACGAAATCTGGTACTACCATTTGTTGTCAAAAGGATCACCAATTTTGAATGATATTGATGTTTTTACTCCAATTGATAGTTTTAAAGGATTTGCAAGCTGCCCAGAAACCGGTATACATTATTATCCAAAAGGCTTTAAACCACCTTCTTATTCGCCCCCTGGAAAACCCCCAGGCAACGGTGGTAAAAAAAAACTAGGCTCTGGTTCTATGAGAATATCAACCAAAAAAGGTGAGTTCTCAGGCTTTTTGACAAATAAAGGAAAATGGATGAGCCAAGGAACCGAAGCAAATTATGAAATTTATGATGCTGAGTTTGGTAATGTTAACATAAAAACTAGAATGGGCTTTTGTGGTGTAAATATGAACAACAACTTCTTTGAATGCAGCAGCAAGTACAACAGAGTGCCAACGCAGTTTAATTATGACGAATCTTCTGGCATCATATCTTATTCTGGCAAAAAGATCTGGTACTCTGATAAATATCCTAAAGGGAGAATGCAAAGCAATGTTATATGGAAAACTGATAATGAATCGAAAAACTTTGAATACCAATTGAAATTCCAAAGAAGATATTAAAAATACGTACTCAAATATCTTGCTTTTTGTTTACTTTGATTACTAACATATATATAATTATTTTTTTTCTAATTGATGGCTTCATATATGTTTTTGAAAGCACATATGTACTTTGTTTATAATTTAAAAAAAAAAAAACAAATTAGAACTTTTCCGTAAGTTTTAAAATATGTTCTGTATTATTTAAATCATACCTGTCACTCATGTTATCATAGTGTTCATCGTCGATACTCTTGGCTGTGTCTGAATCATCAGTTACGTTATAACTCTCAAGAAAATCATCATTTTCTTGATTGTCATGGAATCTCACTTTGTTTCTGACAGTGTTTTTAGGTTTATAACTGTATGAGTATAACAGTTTTTTAGTATCTGCTAATCTGTCGTTCAAAAGCTCAAGTCTGTTGTTTAATTTTTTTGATACAGATATTTCATTTTCCAAACCAAATCTGAGACTGTTCATTTCCTCACTTTGATTTCCCACTAAAGATATCACGTTGGCATACTTTTTCTCTAAATCCTTTATAATACTATTTTGGTTTTCTATCATCTTGTACTGCATTTGAATCGATTTTTCATATTCTTTTAGTGAGTTAAGTAGTTCTTGTGTATCCTTTTTATGCTTTAAATCTGTCAACTGTTTGTTTTCCTCTTCTTTTTGTTTGTATTCATAGTATTTTTTTCTGTAAATTGCGTTTGCTTGATCTTCGTTTTCTTTAGCTTTTCTCATCATTCTTTCTTGATTAATTTTGTATTTTAATTCCAGATTTTCAAGTTCCAAGTCTTTCTCATAAATTCCATCATACTTTTGTTTGTGATTCATATTAGAATATGGCTGAGGATAATCTCTGTTGTTTATTTCAGCAAAATCGTTATAAGAGCCATTTTTTAAGTTGTTTTTTCTAGTTTTAAAAGGTGAATCATTGGCAGCTTGTGGACTGCTGTAAATGCTGTCATCTCGCAGAGAGCTGTTGTCATTCATATACCCAAAAACGTTCTTTCCATACTTGTTGTTATTTAAATTTAAAAAATGTTTTCTGCGTTGAAATCCTGTTGTGTCATTGTTTTTGCTATCAAATCCGTTTCCAAATATGTCTGAAAACTTTAAGGAGTCGTGCTTGGGTTGGCTTCCAATTTTTTCTTTGTTCTTTTCGTAAATTAGCTTCATTCTTGCTAAAGTGTCGTTGTCTTCTTTAAAAGAATAGCTGTCATCTAAGTCATCGTAATAGTCATAGCTGTACTTGGAATCAGCGTGATCGCTATTGGTGTAGTTCTGCAAACTGTGTTTCAAAGGTGAATCAAAAAAAAATCGATCTTCGTGGTCGTAAGGTAGCGAATGTTTGTTTTGTCCATCATGTCTCATTATTCCAGCGGTATCGTTTTCCGTGAAATCGTCATCGGCTTGATCGTTGCTTTTGAACGAATTGAACACAGATGAAAACAACATGTAGTTTGTAAAAAAAAGGACCAAGATAATAATAAAAAGTGTATTGGTATTCGTTGGTTTTTCATATATATTCTTTTTTCGCAACATCACTAATGTCTTTAAATCAATCAGCTTTTAAAATTAAATACAGAAACAAAAACAAAATATCTTGATTTTAAAAATTAAAAACAAAATTTTTTTATATTTTTTTTTCACATTTGTAACGCGTGGCTAGGTAAATTGCTTGATTTAACAAATGAATCAGTGGTTTCTTTGTTTACTTGCATGGCCAAGTGAGAAATGCACGTGATTGGTGAGCTCTGTTTAAAACATAATAAAGTGACTATATAGAAATGATTATTTTAAAAAGGTCTCCAAACCATCCCTGATGCTGTCGTCAATTAGCAGCTCGTGGCCGTTATTCCAAAGCTGGGACAAATCAGGATCTTGTAAGACATAATCATTAATGATCTCGTAAATGTACTGCTTGAAAACTACTTTCAAAGCTATGTCATTTTGCTTTTTGGTATGCTTGACTAATTTAAATGAATTAGTGATCAGGTCCATGTACTGCTCAATATACTGGTCGATCTTGTGATACTTTTCACAGTCGCCGTTTGCATCTTCATTCGTGTTTTCTAAAAATTCAATCCATAGAGAAGCTATAGGCTTGAAATTTTGAGCGTGGACTTGCAGCTTGTCCAAGGTATAGAACTCGCACTTAGGTAGCAACTTGAAAACTGCTGATATAGCCAGAAGGTTAAGTTTTCTTTCTTTAGAGTTGTATATTCTTAAAGATATGCATTGGTACCACTTATTAATGAAAACTGAAAAGATTTCGCTGAAGGACATTTCTCTGAAGATGCTAGATTGGTGAATAATCTCTGTTCTGTCGTTGTCATATTTCGAAATAGTGGAAGCAATGTGATATTTGTTTAATTCAGACAAAAATAGATCCTGGTTAGCAAAAAACAGTCTTGATATGATGTGAAAGCACTTATCTTCCATATCGTCATCGACGCTCTCTTTCAAAAACACTTTTTTGAATAAAGAAGAATAAACATTGGTCTCAACAAACCAGTTTAAAACTTGAGATTTCAAAGTGTTGTCATCAGCTGCAAATGTCACTTTCAAAAGAATATGGTCCCAAGCATGGTATAAAGATTCAAAAAGATCATCTCTCAAATCAGATAGCTGAGCACACATTTTAGAGGTAACATACTTAAACTGGTCTAAGCTTATAAAAGTTTCCAATGGCAACACTATGGAAAACAATCTGAATATGTTTAAAAGAACGGGCATTAAATCAGAATTGCTTTCCAAAGAAACCATATAACTTTTCAAAAACACATCCCCTATAAGAGATAGTCCTTTGTTGTAGTAATCAGGATGCTGAGTTTGCATTGGGAAACAATCCAGAACTTCTTGAAGAAGATCATATGCATCCTCTCCTAGCAAATTATATCTTTCTAAGTTTGTGCTGCTAGAATCTATACCCTGAGATATCATAGGGAACGCCAAATCCCATGTAATGTACGAGGTTTCGTTAAGAGATCTTACTATGGATGTAGTCAAACGCATTAATTGTTGAGCAACAATCAATGTTGTTTGTGATTGTATATTTGTTTCCCATAGCTCAGGCAATACTTTTAAAACATTAACGATTTTCTCGTTTTCAACCAATGGTCTATTTTCAGATAAAATAGTTTGAATACTTTTCAAAGCGTTTATTTTCGTGTGAGGAAGTGATACTGTTGGAATGACCTTAATAACGATGCTTTCAAGTAAAGGGGATATGAATGATTTGAAATTTTCTTTGTCAAAAGTAGAACTTGAGACAACATCCGTAACAGTAGTGAGCACAGACGACGATACTACAGAATTTTTACCATAAAATTGAAGTGAATTCAGCAAAAATGTGTATACCAAGGTTCTAACGTCGTGCTTATCTAAGTTTTCTGACCATTGAGATATTATAGAGCAAATTCTTCTAATCATAACAATTTTGTAAATATCTTGAATTCTGTTTTCTTGACTGTCAGTAAACGGTACTAGGGGAAACAAAACATTGCAAATGATGCTATCAATGTCGGCTTTGTTGGACAACTTCTCAACACTTAATTCAAACATTGTGTACAATGCATCCAATCCCAAATAGTCATTGGTTGATGTAGGATCAACAGCATTTAATCTTTCCATCAGCACAGCTTCTGTGTTTTCTTTGTAAAAACACAAAAGAGTGCAAAAGAACACTTCGCAGGCTTTTCTAAGATGGAAACTAGCATCTGAAGATAGATCCTCATTAGCCCATTCTTCTGGGTCTTCAGAAATTAATTCAATGTCTTCTTGGGTAAGTTTCAAGTAATACTTTTCAAGTAGATTAACAAACTGCAAAACAAAGTCGGGCTTAGAAAAAATGTTTGTATTCAAATTGTCTTTAATTAGTTTCATGTTGTCCATATCACTTTTGTATTTTGTCAATGTAATTTTGTTGTCAGGAGAACAATATTGAACTATAGGTTTTAATAGCTGGAAAAAATAGACTGATATTTTGTAAAAGATTTCGTGTACATCTGACATATCATCGGTGTTGATGTTGTAGATAAAATCTCCATTGTTATTCAAAAAATTGATGATCTGGATAATCAAAGAATCTACGATCTCGTTTTTGAACAACAGCAGCTTGTAGATGTCATTATCCCATGCACCTTTAAATCTCATTAAAGTCTTCATAAACCCAATAACAATTTTTTTCAAAATCGGATACTTTTCAATAAGTATCTTAAGGTTTTCTCTGTTGTCAATTAAGCCAAAAAAGTTTGTTATCATTAAATTAAAGCAGGAATTGCAATTTTCAATTAGATATGGTTGCTTAAAGCCATCTGTGACCACAACCCTTAGGACTTTGGAGCATATGTAGGAAATGTTCATTGCTTCTAGCATATCGTCTTCATTTAATGTGTCTGAAAGTATGTTTGACATCCATGATTGAGAAAATGTAGTGTATATCTGATACAGTATGTCAAAAAAAAGCCCAGATTTCTCTTGAAATACAATTTTGCATTTCCCAATTCTTGCACCAGCTATTGTCTTGACAACTTGGTTAAGAATCAAAAGAATATTGTACAATTTTATCTTTTCAGTTGAGTTTAAAGGATTATTCTGAATGTTCAAGAAAATAGATGTCAATACTTGGTTAAAGTCATCTAACATAGACTCCCATTGAGCAGGAAAATCTTGTCTGACCATGACTCTTATTGCCAGAGCATTTTGCATGCATAAATTCTTGTTGTACTCATCCAAATTGTCAAGGATTCTTGCTCTTATTTCTAGCTTGGCATCCAAAGGCAGGGCTTTCCATTTTTGTTCAACTATACGTTTGAAGTTGATCACAGCTAGCCATCTAATGTTGATGTCATTGGACAAGTCCAAATAAACGCTTTGGTACGCCTTGTGAAGAGTGCCATCGACTAAATGGTAATCGTTCCATACCTTCAGTTGTTCTTCGGCCCTTTTGGCTTGTTCGGGGTTTGCACCAGCATTTGATGCGTCTCTGAGACAGTTAACAAGTGAAATCTCGTCTAAAAAAACAGTGGGCTCTGACATTTTTCTGGTTTTGTTGTTGTGCCTTGTACAAATTCTATTTTTTAGTGACTTGGTTTGCTACTTCTGTATTGGTTTATCCAGAGCAATATTGCTTTTAAGGGTCTTTTTATTTAAAAATGTATATAGAGACTGTAAAAAAAAATTACTGGTAAAATAAAAAAAAAACCAGATATTGCTGTTTAAAATCAATAAAAAAAAAGTATGGTTTGTTTACCAGACAAATGTGCTTGGTTTGCTATACTTACTACTTATCCTCGTCGTTAATAGCTACTAGTGTTAGGGAAGCAAATATAAGGAAATGGCTCCTTTATTCATCATCACCAACATATAAAAAAAAAATTGTAAGCGAAATTGAAATTTTTTTTTTTTTTTTTAAAAGACTGAAATATATACACATTCAACTGTTAATCAATTTAAAACTGAAAAAAAAGAAACGTTTAATCAAAAACAGGCTGCATAAACCAGACATGCAGCAGAGCACTGGAGACCCCAGATTCTTAGATTCGGTGGACTTGAGAGCATGTTTGGGCTTTTAAACGATGGCCCAAAGAAAAATCAGAAAACTTGAGCCAGGTTGTAATGTTGGCAAAAAGCCGCATTGAATCTCAGGGCTGTTGCCGCAGTGTGCATGCTGGTTCCTGAAGGCTGCTTTCTGAGTGCTCATGCTGGTTCCTGAAGGCTGCTTTCTGAGTGCTCATGCTAGTTCCTAAGGGCACGGCTCGCACCACCATCACTGCTCTTTCCAACGGTGCTCTTCGCTCACGCCTGACCACTCTTTGTCAATGTATCCCAGCTCCTTCTTAACTTTGAGGATCGTCTCCTTGTCACCCATGTTTTTCCCCATGTTGTCAGAGATCTTTATGCAGAAGCTGTTGTCAATTTTGATTATCTTGATGACAATGTTCAGAGGCTCAGATTTGATTTTGTAGCCTGAGGACTTGGTCTTGAAGTCGTTTGTGAAAAAAGTTCCAATACCAAAGTTGCACTTCAGCTGTTTTTCGTAGCAGTAATTGTTCAAATCAATACATTTCTCAACGTTCAGACTATCCGAATAGCATATGCATTTGCTGAATGGCTCATATTTCAAATGATTAAGGTAGTGGTTGCTGATTTTGTCAGTGTACACCTTAGGGTCGCCTGAGTCTTGTCTCACGCCGATGTAGTAATCACTCAAAGGCTTTTCGAAGTTTTTCAAAAATATGTCGGTACCAAAAGTATCAGTCAAAGCCAGCCCAGCATTTTCGGCACCAAAAGTTTTGATCCAGTACTGCATGGCATACTTGTTTGAATTCAAGTAGTCGTTTTCCAGGGAGGCTATGCCCATGAACCACTCATGTGCTACAGTTCCAATTGGTCTTATATCGTACTTCTTGGCCAGCAGCACGTTGGAAGTCCCCAATAGCAGTTTGCCGTAGGTTTCTATGTTGCTGTTTCTGGCCTGAATGATGCCCTCAATAATAAGGTCGTGAGTTTTGAAATCTCTTCTACGTCTGGTTCCAAACTCGCTGAAAACAATATTGTTTTCAAAAAGCTTCATGGCCTTGTCATGGCTCTGCTCTTTCTGGCCCTCGTAGTCCCAGTCTACGTCTACAAACTTGAAATATGCTTCGGAGACTAGGGCCAAAACGTATATTTCATATAGAATAGTCACTTCCCACTTCCCTTTGATGGTGATGTCGATGTCATACAGCCCTTTAAAAGCAGAGTCGGTGCATGGGGTTTCCTCCATGGAAATTTCCTCTGCAGGATGCAGTTTGAAGCCGCTGCTGATGAATGTGATGTATTCAGCCGGCAAGAAGGAAATGGTCTTCTGCAAATAAGAAATCTCGTCTTCGGAGAACTCCAGATCGCCCAGGAAAGCGAACTGTTCTCTCAGCCACTGGATGCTCTGCTTGCTGAATTTTTTGTCTTTGAAAGATCTGTTGTTGAACTTGTACTCCACAGCGGAGCCTGGGAAGTTGGCGTGGATGGCCGCCTGCATGGTGATTTTGTAGAGGTCTGTGTCCAAAAAGGACTTGATGGAGGGCTCGGACATGTTTGGTGCTGGTTTTTCTGTCCTTCTCCTCTCTTTCGTTTCGCTCCTCTCCCAGAATCCATTCAGGCTTTGAAGCCAGGATCGCATCAGCACACCCCAGCAAGAATCATAGTGATCAGAGAACATCCCTGCCACTAACGAGCCAGAATCCAACCAATACCCAGCCAGAATCCGACCAGAATCCAACCAGAATCCAACCAATACCCAGCCGTTTAAACAACAACTTCCAATGGATACTCGTTCAGCCAGCAGAGAAACAAGACCATTTACCTAATAACATTCATTTCCTGCATGTGCGCGAACGAAAAAATTTTTTTTTTGGTGCCGGGAACTGCACCTTGTTGTGAGACTGGAACATTTCACCTTAAGAGCGCTTTTTAAAATAAAGTCTATATACTGTATATACTGTGCCACAGCAAGGCTACTTCAGCATCTTCAGAACAGTGTCAAAGACGGTTTCCACCATGGTATTGCTGTTGACGCTGTTGAACAGCGGCAGGAAGGTGTGGTTTGACAGTCTTGTTTTGCTGTCGTTCGTGTTGTCGTTGTCAATGATCATCTCCATCTCCTTCTTGTTTTTCTGGGCGATGTCGGACACGTGCTCAACGTTGTGGGAAGAGGCATTCAAAGGCTTCAGCAAATCGTCTTCCTGGCTCAAAATGACTGCTTTGGTCGACATTCCACCAGCACCGTGTGAACTGCTTCCGTTGATGTTGTCTGAGATGATCCCGATTCTGGAGTTCACGTCAATGAAATTGAAGTTGTTGCATTTGTTCCACTTGATGCATGAAATCCAGGAATCGTGCTCCTTTTTCAAAATGATGCTCTCCAGGTTTTTGTCAAAGAAGTAGATGGCAGCTTCCATTCCGCAGATGTCGTTGACAACCAAGACTATGTCACCTGTCAGCGGGTTGATGGAAATAAGCCTGTTCATGTTTCTTAGCTGTAAACCGTTTTTGTCAGAAGAGGAGGATGTGCTAGCAGAACCGAAAGAGTCTTTGTTTTTCCCTTTGATGATCAAGGATTTTTTAAACT
This sequence comes from Hanseniaspora hatyaiensis (nom. inval.), assembly GCA_030573555.1. Classification (NCBI taxonomy): domain Eukaryota; kingdom Fungi; phylum Ascomycota; class Saccharomycetes; order Saccharomycodales; family Saccharomycodaceae; genus Hanseniaspora; species Hanseniaspora hatyaiensis (nom. inval.). The sequence goes on from JAJMDM010000152.1 coordinate 36,990, forward strand.
CATCGAACATGTCAAACCCATTAACAATTTCGTTTTTGATCAAATCATAAGTCAAAACACCAATCTTGGTCATTATCACAACATGTCCATTGGTTTTGTTCAAAAGCATGGTTTGGACGTTTGAGTCTAGTTGCAAGTAGTCCAAGCTCTTGTTCATGTTAGCAGAGTCTAAGAAATATACTCTGTCACCCAAACTTTGCAAGATCAATGATTTGTCTAAACTTTCTATAACAAAGTTGTTTTCTGTTATCAAGTTGTTGTTTGCGGCTTTGTAGTTTATCAAACCAAACTTCCAGCACTCGTTGTCATCATTCGTTTCAGGAATTTCCAAAATAGCCCACTTCTTGATTCCACCGTGAACATCGGTTGTGAATATGTGCTTGTTTTCCGCATTTTCAGACTGAGTGGTTCCTGAAATGTGCATGTCAACAATTTCAATATCACCTAGCAGCTGGTTGTTTTCAACACCATGTGGTGATATGATTTTTGTTTGCAAGACCCATTCGTTTTGTTCTGTGTCAATGTCTGAAGAAGAAATGTTCTGTTTCTTTCTCCAGAACTTCAAGGTATAAGCAATTTCGTTGTTGTTCTTGTTTTGTGTATTACCAAAGACACTAATTTGTTGTGACTTAAGAGATTCCAAAGTAACCAAGATTTCGTATTTTTTCATTTTATGTTCAATTTGGAAATTTTCTATCTTCAATATTTCTGGCTCAATAATATCTTCGTGCTCATTTCTGATCTTACCTATTTCAACTGACTTGGACAACTGAATGTATTTTAAACTCTCGTTTTTGTTTAAGTCATATGTGTTGATACCATTACAGTGAGGGAAGTAAAGTATTTCTGGAGAGCCTATTGAGTTTGTGAATGATCTTATAGTAACATCGTTGCTGTTGGCGCTTGAAAAGGTATTGTTGTGTAACAGCTTTTGCTTAATGGCACTTTTAGGTCTTATAACTTCATTTTTCAAATTTCTGGTTAAATAGTCGCTTTCAAAATTGATTAAAGGACCATTTACATTTAACTTAGACTTAAAATCAGATTTGTTTAATAGTAGCCATTCCAAGTCCATGTTAGTTGTGTTGTCTACATGCTGCAGTAAAATGGAAATGTAGTTTTCTTTGAAATCAGGCTCAATGATTGAGACAATAACACCGTTTAATCTTGGAATAAAACTTTTTTTAATGCTTCCTTGAGATAAATCCCAGTAAACAAAAACTTTTTCCCAACCACCAGAAAACAGCTGGCTAGCATTGCTATTAAAACTCAAAGCCAAAACTGTGTCACAATGCCATTTTAAAAATTGAGTGGTTGTTGTGAAAGAAGAAGCGTCCAAAGACACCAATTGTATAACACCACTTGCAAAACCAATAGCTATTTTAGATATGTCATTGGAGATAGTGGATTGTGTAATGATTTTGGCATTTTTAGATATGGAGTCTGAGGTGTTGATGTCAATTTCTAAAAATTCTAATGCAGGTTTTTCCAAGTCTAGTTGGCTTGTTGAGAAAATAGAAGCATCAATAGTTTTATATGCATTGATGTTTTTAGAGTTTTTCTTATTCTTCTTTTGTTGTTTGCTGCTGTTATCATCATTAACGTTGTTACTATTTCTTTTCATTTCAGATTCCGCTTTGGTTAAGATAAGTAAATTAGATTTGTTTGAAGACCATGAGTAGTTCAATAAATTACTTTTCAAAATACATTTCTTTAATACAACTTTGATGCAATCATCCTCATCAATTCTCAAACCAACGTAAAAAGCATTATTCAACGTATCTTCAAGCAAAACTACGTTGTCATTTAGAGCTTGGGTAATAAACAACTTCGAACTGTCTATTTTAAAGTCTTTGGCGTTTTCGATATTCATCTCGTTGCTGTAATCAATAGAAACAACTTTGATGTTGGTATCGTAGTCAATTCTTCTGTCCAATGGAACATAAACAATTTTTCCGTTTTTCAAAATTAGCTCTATAAAATTAACGTTGTTGATGTTCATAACGTTGGAACAAATAATCTTGTTTTCTAAAAAAGATCCATTTTCTTTCTTTTGGAGCAAAAACTGTTCTTCTAAGATTTTGTTGTTGTTGAATTTTATGGTTTTGATGCATTGTCTGGTGTTTATGCAGTATACTCTCAACATGTTGTTGAAAGGAACAACTGTGTAGTCCCTTTCAGCATCGGTATAAAAAGTGAAACTGTTGTTCAGTAAATCGTACTTTGAAGTGTGTTCTGATTCGTCGTCGCTATATCTAAAAGGTGTTTGGAGCTTACCTCCGGATACTAAAGAAAGAGAGTAGTTTTCAATAGAAGGGTTGGTTGTATTAGACATGATGTGCTGTGGCGATGCTTGCTGTTTTGTACTAAGCGTAATGCTACTTCAAAAATGAAAAAAAAAAAAAAAGCTGGGTGCTGATTTATGAGCTTGTGGTTTTTGGTTGTTACTCTGTTGTATCATTAACCACTGTAACAGATCATCGTGTGCAATATATTTTAAAATATTAATGCAAACGATTATCTTATTAGTTGCTATGCTAACAAAAAGGTGAATTTTTTTTTGAACTTTTGTTTCACTGTTATGTGAATTGCCCAAAAGAGTAAAAAACCCAAAAAAAAAAAAAAAAAAAAAAGAAAAAACTATTTGGTGTCTCTTTTTTGAACAAAAAAGCTTATGTCCTAAACATTTCCTATTTCAGTAAGTGTGCCACACCGGGTCTAATTACCCCAATAAGCAATAAGAAATCATCTATGATATCTCCGACAGTAAGTTGGAACGTGGTTTTTTTTTCTTTTTTTTTTTCTTTAATATCTATTTTTTTTTTTTTTTTTTTTTACTAAAACAGAGAAAATGGAAGGAAAAATTTTCTTGACCTACAATTAGAATAGTGAACAAACAGTCAAGTGTATTACAACATATAGGTTTAAGATGTAATGTGACTGTAATCCTTCTTGATGAAAAGTAAAAAAAAAAACAGTAAAGCCCGGTCTATTTAAAAACATCAAATAAATAAATTTTCAAACAAGTTTACCACTAGGAAGTTTTTTTTTTTACACTTTTTAGCAAACCGAAAACATAGACATAACAAATTATTTGTAATTGGCTTTTAAAGTTTTCATTCAAATCAATACTCACATAAACAACATATAAACAAACAAAATGATTATTCCAGTTAGATGCTTTTCATGCGGTAAGGTCGTTGGTGACAAATGGGAAAAATACCTAAATCTTCTAGAAAAAGAAGAAGACGAAAATGGTGAAATGATGGACGAAGGTAAGGCTCTAACCGAACTAGGTCTTAAAAGATACTGCTGTAGAAGAATGGTTTTAACCCATGTTGATTTGATCGAAAAGTTCTTGAGATACAACCCATTAGAAAGAAGAGATTAGGCTCTTTCAAGCATATGTATTGATGTATATACAGATACTCAATAAACAGGAAGTTTTAAAATAATACATCACAAGCTTGTAACACACGGAGACAAAACTTCAAATACTGTTTCTACTTAATCTTTGTTTGATTTATGAATGTCATACAGCATTGCATTGCTGTTTGATAGCAGTTTGCTTCTCCTCTCTGAAACGCAAAGTTTTAAACAAAATATAACAGGTTAGAACAAATATATACAGATGATAGGACGCTACTTATCCAATTTACTTTTTGTTGATTCTTTCATAAATGAGCATGTTATTCATTTTATTTAGCGCTAATTCTAGCAGATCTTTTTTCTTTTGTAGTTCAATATGCTTGCTTATGTTGCTGTCTTGTTTTGCAAACATTTCAACATCTTCGCTAGATAACTTGGTTATCTCATTGTCTAGTTCTATAGGAAAATTGTAAAAAAAATCACTCAACAACTCTATATTCAAAAACAAAACTGCTGTTGAAATCAGCTTTTCGTTAATGGCCTTCAAATAAATTTCTGGGCACTTATCCATTGATTTTTGATCTTTACATTGTTTTCCTGATATGAATTTTAGTCTGAACTTCAAAAGTTTTTCCCTTTTTTCTAAATCAACTAGATCGCTTCCTAGCTCAAGAAGGTTTTTGGAATATCCACCGTCGTTTAGCCAGTTTTCCAAATTAACTTTATCACCACTACTCATGTTTTTTTGTTGCTGTTTCAAAAACTGAACTAGTTGCTGTGTTTGCTTGCTGCCGACACTTTGGCTGATAGAGTTTTGCAAGTCCTTGATTTTAGTATCTACTTGTTTTAATTCTTCTTTCATTAGCAAAACAGAGTTGTTTTTGGAGTCTTCCCATTCTCTTTGCTCAATATCTACTTCATACTTGAAAGGCTTTATACAGTTTTCAACTTGATCGGCAGTGGTATAAAATTTTTTGTTAAGCACTTTGATCGCTATGTCATTAACTAGGGAATACAAAAATCCTTCATTTTTAAAAGATTCAGGTTGTAAAACAAACAAAATGTTATTAACTTCACTCATTATGGCATTTGTAATTATTGATGTTGAGATTCTTCCAATACCCAGTTTTGTTAAAGCTGAGCTTGCAAGCTCAACATTTTTGTGCCAATAGGCATCTGACGAGCTCTCTTCAGAAGGATTGCCTATAAAATTTTTAAAGTTCTCGTTTTCTAAATCTTTCCAATAATTAGTAGCTAAGATGTTTAAAACCTCTTGATCCATTTCTTGTCTTAATACTGATTTCAGTTCATTTCTGGTAAACAGTTCTTGTAATTCTTTAACCGACAATTTTAAAATATCTATCTGTGAAGATAAATAAGTTCTTGGTGTCAATTGACGGTCATTAAACTCTACTTTGAATCTGTAAGCTGTATTGTCCAATTCTTGTTGAAGCTTGATAAAAGTTGGTTTCAGTTCTTTAGACATTGTTGTTTCTAAAATTTTGATTAACTTCTTTCTTAGTTTTTTGTTGGTTGTTTGACAGTTGGCAAAATAGTTTTTATTTTTTTTAAAATAGTCAGTTTCATTGAACTGTTTATTGCTGTTAATAACTCCAACATAACCCATTTTCAATGGATAGTTTTTATTCAACAACATTTGAGAGGCGCTGGCAGGCGAAACCAAATCTACTTTAGTTATAACACCTAAAGTTCTTTCTCCTCTAGGATCCATTTTTCTGGCCGCTTGTAAAGCTGTACTATTTGCCAAATCAACATCCGCACTGGAAATGGCCAATATGATATTTGGTTTTTGTAGGTATTTATCACATAAGTTTCTAATTTTACTTTTTAGCTCAATAGGTTGATTAACGCTTTCAACTTGAATATACCCGGGTAAATCTATCAACTGTAAATCAGGAACTCTAGGAGATTTAATTATCAGTTCTATAGGTTCCTCGCTGATAAACTCAGATGAAGGCACTTGTAGGTTTAAGTCAACTAGCAGTTTTTTGACTTGGTTGAAATCCGAGATGTTGAATTGCCTTAATTGTGGCAAATCAATCAAGTAATCATCAGAAATATCTGTTTGCTTGGATAAGCCAGTAGAAAAAAAGTGTTTTTTTGGCTTGGTAGGCTTTGGATTTGCAGAACCCATAGATTCAACTGTTTCTTCTAAATCCTCCTCAGATGTGTTTATTAGAGTCAATTCAATTGGTCTTCTAGTTACCATGTTAGCTCCTTTGGGTAAAAAATCTTTTCCAACTATACTTTCTAAAACAGAAGATTTACCACTACTTTGAGATCCAATAACAACAATTGATGGCAAATTGATTGTTGACCCCATACTACTTGAGATTTTATTTAAAATCGTTCTTATTTCAATCATTTGTCTAGTAAGTGATACTATGTCGTCGCCAGTTGTATCTAATTCTTCTTCCTCCTCCTCTTCTTCTTCGTCATCATCATCACCTGCATTCTTAGCGTCATATTCTGCACTTGTTGATTCAGTTTTATCAGGCATTGCCGCCAAAAGCGTTGCACCTGCAATTATTTCCTCAGTGTTATTATTGTTGTTTTTATTGTTGTTGTTGCTGTTTTTGTTGTCACTCTTCTCTGATTTAAACCAGTCTATATCACCGAATGTGTCATTAAACCACTCGCTTGATTTCTCAAACATATCTTTCACTTTGTTCGTCCCTTCATCGATCTTATACATCACATAGGAACTAGCTGCAGCAACTCCTCCCCCAATATAAACTGGTATTCTTACTGCTTTTGAAATAATAGATGCAAAGCCTGTTTTGTATCTATAACTGTTCATAAAAGCAGTGCCGTTGACTTTATGAGACAAAAGCATTGGAGTATTGAGTTTATTTCCGACTAGCCCTCTACGTGATTGCAGCGCAAAATACGGGGTGGTTCTATAAGAAGACTTTTGGAAACTTCTTGTAAATGTCAGCGTATTTGATTTTGCCATAATAGAATTATTGGAAAACGAAAACAGTAAGTTCTTGTTATAAGAACCACCATGTGGTGCCAAGTATTTGTACACACCAAGCTTTTGCAACATCGTTATTATTGAAAAGCAGCTTTCAGATGGAAAAAAAAAAATGTATGTTTTTTTAACTTTGTCAAATGCTTTCTGGTTGATTGGTTTTTATGAGCCTATTATTATTCTTGAAAATAGTAGCTTTAACATTCTGGTGCGATGATAAAACAAATAATGTTTGCTTCAATAGGTAAGGATTAATAATTCAATTAAAGGCTTTTCTCTTGTTGCAGACAAAAAAACGTCTCTTTTTTTTTTTATTTTTTTTTTTAAGTTGTGCTACACTGCCTGAATACATTTTTTTTGTCAAAGACGTTTAAGTCCGATAATGTGCTCCAACATGAAATAACCTTTTAAACTACTAATATCCGAAATACTGCGCCTAGAGAAAAGCCGTTTTTAAAAACATTCAAAATGCTGTGAATCAGCATACAACAGCAGGAACAACAGTGCTGAGTTTTAACAAGCATGCCAAAAGATTTTCAACCCTATGAGAAAAAAAAGCAACAGAAAAACAAGGTTGTGTGTTCTTCTACCCAGTTTTTTTTGTACAAAATCGATTGCCTCTAGGCCTAGCACTGCAACTTTGTTAGCTTTGTAAATAGCAAAGCAGCCTGAGACCTAGACCTTGTTTTCGCTTTCAGTCATCATTGTATTGATTACCATTAATTTTTGCCAAAAGTTGTGATAGCATATTAGAACAGAAACATAGCCTTTAGGCTGGTTTCTCGATGCCTGTTTTGACAATATCCTCCGATGGCTTGTTTGCAACTTTTGTTTACTACAAGTCACGTGATTTAGTGGTTTTTCTGAACAAAACTTTGATGTTTGTTTATACCAATGTCAAGCACTGTCTATGCTTAAATTGAAGGCACTCTTTGATTGTCTACACAGTATAAAAAAAGAAAAAATGTATAACTATTGATAGTAAGCTATATTATAACCATACAAAAACCAATTAAAATAATAAAAACTATGTAAGTTTAAAGCAAAAAAAAATTATTTAAGTTTTGAATTTTAGTTACATGTTTACATTTAATTTAGAAAAAAAATATTTTACATTTTAAAAGCATAACTTAATTGGTATGTAAACACATGTATAAAGGAAACAGTACCAGGCCATTTTTTATTAAACAACTCAGAAAAAACAATCAGTCCTTTTTATTTAAGGCCCTGGTAACGGTTGGCAATATCTGGATTTGACGTTACCGTCACAGCCTTGCCGAACGCTAAGTTGCAAAAAGCAAAATATCGATTTTTTCAGGCAAAGCCCATGTAAATAAAGAAACAAAGAACAGAAATGAAATGTAAACCTTTAAAATTACTTTGTATCCTGTGTATTAGGGAGAAAGGCTGAAGCCCCTGACAGAAGCCCCCCAGGCGCACACCGCAAAAGCCCTTGCTCCACGCAACAAGCACCACTAAGCTGCCTTAACCAAAAACTAAGGTCCGGCTTCACGGTTACTTCTGTTTCAAAATAAAAACAGTTTGTGTCTCTGTCTTGTGTATATGATGGTGCATTATGACTATGGCTGAAACCAATAGCTGTGCAGTTCCTTGCACCTGCGGATAACTGGTAAATAACGTGCATTATTTCCTAATTAAGTAATTACTTACATTTTATGTACACACAATGTACATTTAATTTTACATCATTTTTGCTTAATTAGGCAAAAATCTTGTATAATACACAGCCATGTGTGTTTATTATTAACAAAATATAAAAAAAAAAACAGACCCAAACAAATTCGCAGGTCTAACTTTTAAAACAACAATTTCACTATCAGCAAAATATACAAGTTTTTAAAATAAAAAAAATGAAAACATTAATTATTCTGAAAAGTATAAATAGTTAACATACAACAACTGAATTTTTTTTTTTATGGTAACTATGATCTGGTCATACTATGTATTAATTTAATGTGTAAAGCAGAGTTAAAAAGAATTGTGAAACGATCTTTTAACTTAATATTCAAATTGCAGATGAGGAGATGAAAGATTTTTTTTCTTAGTGTGACTGGTATAACTCTTTGATGTCTTTAAATTTTAATTCAACAAAAAAATAACATTATGCATTATTTTTTTTTTTACATAAATGAATAATAAGAAAATATATTGATTAGAAAACCGTACATAAACCAAAATATATAAGTAAACAAATATGCCTGCCAAAGCCGCCACCTCTGCCCCAAAGAAGCCATACAAAGACGTCATTGTCGAAGCTTTAAAAGAATCCAAGTCTAGAACTGGTTTATCCAGACAAGCTTTGAAGAAGTACTTCTCTGAAAAGTTACCTGAATTTTCCAACAGCCACTTAAACGCTGCTATCAAGAACGGTGTTACTGCTGGTGTATTTGACCAAAAGTCCCCATCCGCCAAGGTCAAGCTAACTGCTGCTGCTAAGAAGCCAGCTCCAAAGAAAGTTGCCAAGAAACCAGTTGCTGCCAAGAAGGTAGTCAAGAAGCCAGCTGCCGCCAAGAAGGCTGCTCCAAAGAAGAAGGCCGTTACTACTACTAAAAAGGTTGTTAAGAAAGTCACTAAAAAGCCAGCTGCCAAGAAAACTGCTAAGAAATAAGCTGCTTGGATCTGCAAAAAGACAAATAAACAAAAATAAGTAATAGTAATAAAAAAAAAAACAACAAAAATTTAATAGGTTTGATTTTGTATTGGAAACTTTTTTTTTCTTTTTTATAAATAATTAGGTAAGCTTCATTAGCAAGAAGCAAATAAGAGAGATTTAGATGTATTAATTATATAAGAAGATATCTTCATCAGTAAAAAAAATTATAACACTTAGGTAGAAGATTGCGTTTGGGCCGTCGTTGGTCTGGGGAGAGTGCTTGCTGGGCAGCGGGTGAACGGTCACTAAGGGCTCATTGCCCTAGGGGGTAAGAGTCACTCAGGGGACGTTGTCATAGATAATTACCAGACACACAGCCGTCGTTTCCATAGATAATTACCAGACACACAGCCGTCGTTTCCATAGATAATGACCAGACACACAGCGGCTCTTATCCTCTCCCCACGCCAAGTCCGAATTGATTAAACTTCTTCACGCCTCATTGTCACTTCTTTTTCCCGTTGGTAAAACCATTTTCCTTTTTTTTCTCCTTGTATTTTTCATTGTGAATTTTTTTTATAGCAACTTTTCTTTTTTTTTAGCCAGTAAAAGTTTTTCCTATACACACATCTACTGTATGCGCATACTAACAGACAGTATGCACTGTAGAGCTAGGCCACATAGAGCAGACCCACAAGAGGCAACAAGCAGCACTTCAAGGTCATTTTTCTCCCTGTTGAACTGCCAATCAACAAAAAAAAGCAAGCAACGAAGCAAACAGAAACCAAGATCAAAATTTAGCTGCGCTTGATTTTTGGATAAGGCCAAGCGATCTTTTATTCCATCTTATCATCCTCTATGAGCCATTTTTTTTTTGTTTTCACATCCAACATTTTAAAAATACAACTAAACTGACCTCTTCAAAGCACAAATACGACCAAAAATGAAAAGAGACCACAACGGCAACGCTATAAACTCGCATATGAACACGCCATCAGACGATCCTGATTTTTTTTTGACTGACGACGATGAAACTTTTAAAGACCCATTGGGCAACCTTATAGACACTGATAAACTGGATCAGGTATCAGAGTTCATCATTCCTAATTTACAGATTTTGCACAAGCTAGCAGTACTGTCAATACGGATCATGAATGCTATATTTGATAACAGCCAAACTAGCAAGGAAAAAGAACTGCTACTGACCCTGCTTTACGGGATAAAAGACGAGTACAAGGTTCAGAAAGAACAAAATGAAAAAGATTTTGAAAACGATGCTAACACAATCGACACCCACAAAAATTTTACCCAACTAATAAGCTTGTTTATGAAGATCATATTTGGCCACTTCAAAAAAAGGGTTTATAACAACAATGATCAAGAAACTTTTTACAATTTGGAAACTTTAAAAAAAAAAGATATTTTTTTGTCTTTTAGCGATGTTTTTGAAATTTTTGAAGGATTTGATTTTTATGATGATCTATTGCTACTACCAACACCACTGTTGTATAATCAGTTTTTGTTTTTCTTCCACAACAATGTTAACAATAGCAACGATAACACAAAACAAAACTACTCGGATGAACTTGCAGATCATGAACAAAACCAAAATAAAAAATTTGATTTTATGGATGACAAATATTTTGAAAATCAAATAAAACACAAGTTTTTTTTAGATGACAATTTGAATTCACAAGCTAACGAAAATCAGAAATGGGATGAAAATGAAAAATTTACAGACATCTTCCCAGTGTTATTTCCTGACAGTAATCCATTGGATGACTCTGCCAACAAAATTTACAATGAAACAATACAAAAAGTTGAACAGGCTTTATACAATAAAGTTTTGTCTATACCACTGAAGATACAGTACCATATGTTTCAGCTGCTTCAAAAAATTAACTTTTGCTTATTTTTACTGATATCTTTGAGAATCTCACCACATGATTTGACTGTTGTGGATAAATTTGTTTTTGAAGCTATGAATGGAAGCACACAGCCAATCAGAAACTCGAAAAAAATGAAGTCAAATCAAAAAACAACGCTTCAGCAGCAACATTTACTGAATTTAAACAACAACGAGGAAGACGTTGACTGTGATTTAAGTTCAGCAAACGGGCCATTTAGGTTTTTTGAGTTGAATACAAGTAAACTCATTATTAGCAGCGGAATGCTAAACCCAATGGCAGCTAAGCAGATCGATCAAAGAGCAATTATTTCAGATGGTGACTCTTATCAAATATTTATGGATGATTATCAATACAGGCTTTACAATTCGATGCACGATGGCTATTCTGTTAGATCCCTTAAAAAATTAATGAAGAGCCATATAAATATACTAGTAGAGTTTAAAACTCAAATTTTTGTTTATGAGTTGGAAAGAAAAATGGCAATTCAAGATCAGATGACCACTTCAAATGAACTGACTTTCAACGAGGAGGCTAGCATTTTAAAGGCTGTTTTTGATTTCAACAAAATCAAAAAAAATCTTGTGTATTTAAAAAAGTTTCAGGACTACAATTCGTTGAACGGGATTGATCAAACTTTAATTGATAAACTGCAAATCAGAAATTCCAACATCTACAAAAAAATATGCTCTGCTTCATCTGAAATGAAACAATCCAGCATAAAAGATTTGATAAAACATTATGATTGGTTTGATTTTGTTGTAATGTTTGTTCAATTTGTGAAAAAAAACTTTTTGCAGTTAAACAGAATTCCTAACTCACATTCAGGTGACAGCACGAATCTAGACCAGCCAACAGCAAGTGAGCACTCAAATGTTGACATGTTTGATACTATCAAAACCACAAATAATACTGCATTTACAAGTCAAAGCACTGTTAACAGTGTGGGTTCAACCCCTAGAGGTTATGTTTCTGATCCGGCAACCCCAAAAATACTTAAAAATATTAGCATTTCAGAGTACACGCCGTCTACTTCATCAACTTCGCCAACTGCAACCCATACGAATGGCACTCCAGGAAACACTAACAATCACAGCGGATATAGTACGTTAAGTGACATGGACTTGATGGAGTCTTTGCAGAACGAACACAAAGGTGAAAAGAAGTTGCTGCAGAAAATCAAGAAACAGCAAAAAGTGGCAAGCACCAGGAAATTGTGGACTAAAGACGAAGAAAAAGCGCTGGCACAAGGGCTGAAGATATGCGGTCCTTCCTGGGCCCAAATTTTGGAGCTCTATGGAACAGGTGGAATGATAAACGAAAGCTTGAAAAACAGAAACGATCTGCAGCTGAAGGATAAAGCCAGAAACTGGAAAGTGTGGTTTTTCAGCAAAGACATCAAAAATCTGCCGCCATACTTGGCAAAAGTGACTGGTGGTGCAGAACGGTGCTTGACGAATGGATACAAAAAGAAGGCTCCTGCGGTTCTGGAGACACTGAAAGAAGGTCAAAGCGATGGTAGGAAGGAAAAGAAAACAAAGAAGAACTCGAACTCTATAATAGCACGACTGCAGATGTTTCTGTACACCAGCGACGACATCATGATGGCGAAGGAAATCCAGGAACGCCTGAACAAGTCTTTCATTGCAAAAGAAGGCATCGACATTGAGCTGTTTAATAGAGAGTTGAGCAATGAGATTCATCAGATCAGAGACGACAGCGTGTAGGTAGAAGCTTTTTTTATTGACAAATCATGCTTTTCCATGCAACAAGCATGCTCACGTGTTGCCTGCTGGCACCAATCAAACACTTCTCGCCCAGTCACCTGACTATCTAAGCTCTCGGCGATAAAGAAGCCTTCGTTTTAGCCGGTTAAAAAAGAAGAAGAAAAAAAATAAAAGCCTATTGTGTCCCAAATAGGCAACTGAGCGAAGACCTCAAAATAGGATTTAATCAATTGAGGCAACAGGGCCATCATCAGACAAGCTCTAGACACGGAATCAGCAGCTGCGAACATGCACAGGCATGTCTGACAGCAAACCAAGCTTAGAAAACCCAGAAATTTGGAAGCCAGCTGGGTACTTTCAGCTGAAGATTAAGGGACAAGAAAGCAAGATCCTACTGGTGTTGCTGTTAGCAGTCAGTGATTTTCTAGCTTTTTTTTAAAAAAAAAAAAAAAAAAAAAAAAAAAAAAATAAATAAACAAAACTTTGATAGAATAATAGAAGAAGGAAGATTCACTAGCTGCAACAGCAAGCAAAGTGGTTCCACAGCTGTCTAAGAAAACCTGTGTATATATATAATCATGCAGCAAGCATTTATTATAACAGGCTTTTAATTGCATAAGACCTTTTTTTCTGGCTGTTTTTTATTATTATTATTATTAATTTTTTTTTTCAAAATATAAGGCTAGCTGAATGCACAGGCTACTGCAGACTATACAGAACTTTAAAAAAAATGTTAGCTGCAATTTTTTATTGCTTATGGAATGCTTCTTTTTTGACAGTTTAAACATACAATTATAGAAGTAACATTGTACTAATAAAGGAATTTAACATGAAAAACAAAGCTGCAGAAGTCCTAAAACAACTCTGATCTACCTATATTCTTACATCTGAGATTAACCAAGCACATCTTTTTTTATTTTTTGCAAGTGTTTAAGGTTTCTTACAAAAAAAAGTACACAGAGCCATCTTCCAATTTATTTACTACTTTTATATAACACTATAATGTCTAACAGCATAACACAGGCTTCTTTTTTTGAGTTAGAACAAAGAATTAACAAAGCCAGAGGCGACACCAAACAGTTGTATGCTCAAATAAACTATTTAAAAGCAAAAAACCAAGACTCGGATTTATTTTCAATGGCTAAAAACGTGCCTTCACTTTCACAAACCACTAACACATCAGATGCAAATGCTTTGATAAATTTAAAAAAAGTCAGAACTCTGAAAGGACACCACAACAAGGTTGTTGATGCCAAGTGGTCCCAAGACTCCAGCACAATACTGAGTGCCTCGCAAGATGGATTCATGCTAGTATGGGATGCAGCTTCCGGGTTAAAAAAAAAAGCTGTTATTTTAGACAATCAATGGGTTCTGTCTTGTGCAATCTCTCCCAACAACAAACTAGTTGCAAGTGCCGGGCTAGACAACCACTGTACAGTTTACAAAATACAGGATGGCAATATGGTTCAACAAAACATTGTGTCAATTTTCAAAGGACATACTGGTTACATATCAGAATGTGAATTTGTAAACGACAATCATATTCTCACGGCTTCCGGTGACATGACTGTTTGCAAGTGGGATATAAACAAGTGTGCTAGAATAGCAGAATTTTCGGAGCATTTGGGTGACATTTTGGCCCTTGCAGTGCCCAAAAAATTCAACGATTGTGAGTATGATATATACAACAACAACATTTTTGCTAGTGCAGGTAGCGACGGCCATGCATTAATTTGGGACTCAAGACAACACCGCTACGCACAGAAATTTCTTGTTGGTGATGCTGACGTTGGCTGTTTGCAGTTTTTTAGCAACAACAATGCAATAGCAGCAGGCTCAGATGATGGCTTAACAAGACTATTTGATCTAAGAGCAGACTGCAAAATAGCAGAATACTCTTTAAATGATAAACAAGGCCTGCTTAAAACTTTTTTTCATGGCAAAAATGCCAGCAACAATTATACAAGCACCCCAAACGGTTTTACAAGTGCAAGCTGCTATTCAGGTACTCCTGTGTCAGGCGGGGTTCCTAGGCATTTTGAAAAAAGTTCTTTGCTCAGTCGTGACAGCACATATGACATTGAAGGTGTTGTGTCGGTTGACTTTAGCAGCTCTGGAAGACTAATGTACACAGTTTATTCCAACTATGGGTGCCTTGTATGGGATATTCTTAAAGGCGAGCTAGTAGGCTCTTTGCCAGGCCACCACAATAGAGTAAATAAAGTCAAATCAAGCAATGACGGATTTGGTGTCTTAACAAGCTCTTGGGATGAAACAATTAATGTTTGGACTCCTTTTTAAACAGCACAAATCCTTTAAAGCTATAGTTATTTTACAAGAATCTGTTATATTTCTTTCTTATTTTTTTTCAGAAAAAAAAAATAAACTTAATTCAACTTGTCTTATTGACGCTGATCTTTGACCGACAATAACAAAGGATGTATAACATGCATACAAATTGGTTATTAATATGATTCATATATCTATTTTTTTTTTTTTTTGATTTATCCCGATAATATTACCTTATATAACATGCTATATAATTGTTAATTTAGTTTTTCTGTTTTGCTGTGTACACTATCAAACACAAATAACTAGATAGTTAATTACTCAATTGATAATGTGTGTTGCTGAACAAATTCACTCATACTCTTCAATAAACCTTCTGGCATACTGAATAAATCAAAAATAAATTCACCATCCTCAGCATTATTCTTTACATTCATTTCTGGAGTAGCATTATCAGTAATCATTTGAACTATAGCAATGACTTGTTCTTCATTCAGCTTGGTCAAGCCCAAAGCCAATTTTTCTAAATCAATTGAGCCTTTCATAGCTACTTGCAAAGTGACTTTTTGCTTTTTATTTTTTGGCTGTGATGAATCTTCGTTGGTGGAACTTTGGTTTACAGAACTTCCTCTTACTCTTTTAGCTGGTGTGGTAGCATTTATACCAGCACCCAAACCTGCATTATTATTCAAACTACTGGAAGCAGGAGTGTCCAAAGCTTCAACAGCAGACACAGACTCTATAGCGGGTTGGTTGACAGCGTCTAAAGTGGTAGGAGCAGAAGCCGGAATTGGGCCTGATTCTTGTAAAAGCAAGTTCAGTTTAGGTTTACTTAATGGAATGTTTATGGTGTGCTCGATGTCATATTCAGGCAAACCAAAGTGTAAATCATGCTTGACTTTTCTTTCACCAGACTTTTCAGCTAAAAACAAAGATATCGACATTTCAAAACCACCCCAGCCCTTTTCTTCTATTCTGAAAGGACTCTTTTTGAAAGTTCTGTTTGGGTTGACAAAAGTTGGATGCAAGTGATACACAACCCTGTCGAATATATTACCTGGCATTTCATTGCCTTCTGCATCCAGCAATACAACCTCTATGGACCATCTGTGAACCGGAAAACCTTCTACAGGGGGTTCTTCTTCGATTTTTGATTGCTTGGTCTTGACTCTTACTATTCTTTTTGTTGTTTCAACCATTGTTGTTAATTTGACCTTTGTATTTTTGAATAAACCTTTATGCTGTTAAACGCTTGCTATACGTTTTAATGGTACAGTGCTGCACTAGGTGGTTTTTGGATGTTTACTTTCTTTTTTAAAACTCATATACACTTTAGAATATCTATAATATGTAAGGTGAAACTATTTCATTGATTATAAACATGATAAAAAAAAAATTTTCTTCTCATTATTTTTTATTCAAACACTAAAAAAAAAAAAATAAAAAATAAAAAAAACATACCTACCATCTGCCAGTTAATTGTGATGAAAGAATGTACGCGCTACCATATGAAGCAAGGATAGCTTTAAACTTGATCAAACAAGCGTTTAAACAACATTTTATGTGCATTTGAAGTCGCTGCAGAAAACAAAAAAGCATAGATTGTATCAGCATTGCAACAAGTGCTTTAAAAAATAGGGTAATTTATTAATTTTTTTTTTATAAAAGCGGCAATGATTATCAACAAAGAGATACGATCCATGACAACATAGTTACCTGCATGCAGGATCTCTCACCATACGAGAACGAAAAAAAGCATGTGCCATAGTTTATAAACAGTAAATGAATCCATCAATGGCATATTGGTTTACTGGTGATAATGAAATCAACCAAAAAATTTCCTTTCTTACAAAAACTGAGATTTTTTGGCATTCATCTGCTTGCTGTAAGTAAGCATATCTCACAGCAACTTGTATTCTATATATAAATGATTTTCCTAGCTTTACAAAGCAAAAAGAACAGCATTTGCAACCAAGCTTCCAAGCAAAAATGTACTAGTGGAAAAGAACATTACTTTACTAGGTAATTACCTCCACACTCAACTTCAGCTGTACCTATTTTTCGCTCTCTTTTTCCAAAAACTCAGTCCATTTGCCTACTATACTGTTTTCATTGATTCCTTTTTCTCTTTTCGCAGTATTTTCTTTGATATTACTTTCGTCGTATAAAAGACCTGCTTCCTTTTTTCTTAGATCGTCCCAATCCAAGAAACTGGCAATCAGCTCCAAAACTTCATACTTCCTGCTTTCACCTCTTGGAATAGACACAAATGTAGTTATTAAGTTCGAAATTAACTCTTTGTCAATTTGTTCTGTTGAAGTGGCCCTTTTGACCAGCTGCAGACTATTTTGCAAATGCTGTGAAATTTTGATATTTTCGCTTTTTAGTTCCAAAACTTCATCGTATTTTTCTTTGAGCTGCTCTTTAGTTTTTGCCAGCTGCGTCTGTACTTCATTAAAGCCTTCCCTTTCAATAGTCAAAGATGCAATTATTTCGTCTTTTTCTTTAATGATAACATTCAAAGCATCAATTGATGTTTGATTTTCTATTTCCTGCTTCGTTAAAGACTCATTGGCAAGTTTAACATTCTTGCCAATATCGATTTTCTCTTTTTCTAACACTGCAATTTTTTCTTTTAGGTATTTACTCTCACTTTCTTGCTCATCAATAGTGTTTTTCAGCTCTGAAATTTCTTTTTTATAAATGTCAATATCTTTTTTATTGTTGCTTAAGATCAACTGGTAGCTTTCTATTTTTTCATTTAAATCTTTTCGAATAATGCTCATTGCCTCAACTTCTCTTTCAAGCAGATCATTTTTCTTGCTAGTTTCATTTTTTAAACTATTAAAAGATTTCTCGGCTTCTTCTTTTTCCTCTTTCAAAATTTCGATTTCTTTATCATTCTTAGCTTTATTTTCCTTTAACACATCGTTTTCACTTTTCAAATTCTCTACTTTATTTTTTAGCAGCACGTTTTGGGAAGAATATTCCTCTAGTTGGTCTTTCGTAGCCAAAAGTTCTTGTTTTGATGCCTTCATATCTTGAAACAAGGATTTCATACTTGAAATCTTATCTAGTAAATCGTCATATTGCTCGTGAATAGCATCTCTCTCTTCAGTTAACTTTTCTATAATTTCATCTTTGCTCATATTTTCAAATCTGTCATCGTCGTTGTCACTGTCTTCTTCAGAAGTTGTGTGGTGGGATTCTTCATTGCTGGCGTTTTCTTTCTCAACAACATTATCTTCTCTTTGGTTATCTTTGTTTTCCACAGTTTCTGATGTTTCGTCGTTGCTGTCATGGCCTTCTTCCTGAGATACTTTTTCCTCCTCACCGTGGTTATCGCCGATACTTTCTTCAACGTCTCCAAGGTTATTTTCACTCTTTGCAGCGGATGTTTCTTCAACATCAGTTTCGTTGGCTTCTGGTGGGTTGCTGATGTTTTCAGATAAAACCTTGTTATCGTCTGCCATACTTTCAGCCTTTTGTGCTGAGTTGTTTGGTCTATTTTGGCTTGCCTTTTGCTTTTTGCCTGCTTTGTTTTTCCCCATTGTGCCTACTGATCAATTTCTTTCTTGAAAAAACAGAAAAATACAATCAGTGCACTAAAACTTTTTATTTTCGTTCTTGGAGAGTCTTTTCATATATTTCCACTTTTTTAATGTCCTCACTAACAAAATGTCAAATAATCAGTTATAGAAAAGAATGCTGTCAAACCATTGCTAAAGCGTAATAGTTCACAGGTTAAAGTAGATATTAATAACTTTAAAGAAAATTTTTTTTTAAATTTTAAATTTTAACTTTTGAATTTTTTTTTTTTTTTCACGCCGCGCTACGTTTAAAGTTTAAAATGCGTTTAGAATAACACGAAATTTTCACATAACTGTTACCTTATTAAAAGGTTTGGAGATGATGATGATATAGAGTTATAGTGTTAACAGCATATATTATTAAATAGATTTGCAATTTTTTTTTTTTTTTTTTTTGATACTGCGCTAATTGTTCAAATACATCGTAGAGTTTAGAAGCCAGAGGCAAAAGACCCAAACATTTGATACAGCGAAGCAGCAGACTCATTATTCGAATATGAGCTCAAGCAACAGCAAGGGCATATCGAAGTTTTTCAAACCACGAAACTCTACTGCGCAAGACAAAGCTAAAGAAGAAAACAGCGAAATACTCATTCTTTCTTCTTCTGAAAGTGACTCAGATAAAAAGAACAACAATGCCAGCAGCAGTGATGGTGAAGGTGAGGATATTGTTTTAAATAACATAATTAAAAGCATCCCCGAACAGTCTTTAAAAAAGATTGAGGAAAACTTGATTCAAATTAAGAAAGAGTCTCCTTCCAAAAAGAAACATTATAACACAGTGCATGAGCTTTTAAATGATATAGAATCAGTTGATTTGGATAATGTGTCGACCAAAGTTGTGGATTTCAGTGCTTTTAAAAACCAAAAAGCTCTACAAGCATCCAAAGACACAGAAAGTGTTTTGTTTTCTGACAAAGATGACTTTGCCAATGGTGCACCAGACTGCCTATTAGGCCTAACTTTGGTATTTACTGGTATTCTGCCAACTTTGGAAAGAGAGGAAGCGGAAAACATTGCGAAGAAATATGGAGCTAGGGTCACTAAAGCTATTTCAGGCAAAACATCACTTGTAGTTTTAGGTGATGAAGCGGGCCCTTCGAAAGTCCAAAAAATAAAAACATTGAAAATCAAATGCATAAATGAAGATGGATTTAGACAACTGATCAACGGGTCACCAGAAACAGGCGGTGGCTCTGACTTGGCTAAAAAAGCTCTCGAAAAAAGGGTCAAAGATCAAAAGAAAATGGAAGATGAAATCAAAAGACAGATAGAGGAAGAAAACGAACTTGCGTTAAAGATTCAAAAACAAAAAGAGTTATCAGCAAAAAAAGCTGTTAAGATGCAAAAACAAGATCCTTCTGAATACTTGTTGAACGTTGATGAATCTTTGAAATTATGGACCACCAAGTATGCTCCAAAATCTTTGAATGACATCTGCGGAAACAAAACTCTTGTGGCACGATTACAAACTTGGCTTAATAACTGGGATTCTAATTACAAGACTGGATTTAAAAATCCCGGAAGAGACGGTAATGGGATTTTTAGAGCTGCTATGCTAAGTGGTCCTCCTGGTATTGGTAAAACAACAACAGCACATTTAGTTGCCAAGGAATTAGGATTCGAAGTAGTTGAAAAAAACGCCTCTGATGTTCGTTCCAAAAATCAATTAAATGATACCATCAGAAGTTTGCTTGGAGGAACATCAGTTAATAGTTACTTCCAGCATTCATCAGACGACCTAAAGAAAAACAAAAATTTGAAAAAATTTGTTTTAATTATGGATGAAGTTGATGGGATGAGTAGTGGTGACAGAGGTGGTGTTGGTGCTTTATCATCTTTTATTAGAAAAACACAAACACCAATCATTTTAATTTGTAACGAAAGAAGAATTCCTAAAATGAGACCTTTTGACAGAATATGCCTTGAATTAAGCTTCAGAAGACCAGACGCCAGAGCAGTCACACCAAGGTTAATGGCTATTGCTCAAAAAGAAAAATTCAAACTAGATCCGTCTGCTATCGAGCAGCTTACAGCGATTTCTGGAGGTGATATCAGATTAATGATTAACATTTTAAATGTTTCAAGTAAGACCAATAATAACGGCATTACAAAAGACAGCTTGAATGAGCTGAAAAACTCTGCAGACAAAGATGTTTCTATCAAAATTTTTGATATTACTGCTCAGCTGCTTAATGGCTCTATTTATGGTGCCATCGGAAGTGCCAGATTTCCTTTATGGAAAAAGATGGAACTGTATTTTTCTGAGTATCAGTTCACTTCTTTGATGATTCAGGAAAACTATTTAACTTCAAGACCAAGCAACATACCTGCAGGAAAGACACATTTGGAGCTTGTAAGTGAGGCTGCTGATGATATATCCAACGCTGATATTTTAGACAAATCAATCAAAACAGGAGAGCAGCTGTGGGGATTGCTTCCAGCACATGCCGTCATGTCCTCTATTTCACCTGCTTCTAAAGTTGCTGGTGTGCCATCAAGAATAAACTTTGCATCTTGGCTTGGCCAAAACTCGACATCTGGTAAGTTTATAAGACTTTTACAAGACTTATATTATCATTCGAAAATTTGCACATCCGGTACAAAGACAACTTTTCGTACTGATTACATTCCCACATTAAAACAGATATTACTGCTACCGTTATTGACAAACGGAAGTGAGTCTATACCAGATGTTATCAAAACTCTTGATACATATTACTTATCCAAGGATGATTGGGATACTGTAATGACTTTTTTAATTGGGCCGCAAGAAACATCTGCTCAACTAAAAAAAATCCCAACAGCTGTAAAATCTGCTTTTACCAGACAGTATAATGGTATGAAACATCCTGTTTCTTTGTTTCATACTGCAACAGCAGTTACATCTAGTGGCACATCGTCTGCCAAAGCCGATTTAGAAGAAGCTATTGAGCAGGACGAAGAGGAAGAAAAAAGTGACGATGAAAATAAAGATGAAGACCTTGAAACTTCATTGAAAAAAGATAAACTATTAAGTGTTGCAAAGCCTAGAAAAAGACCAGCAGCAAAGTCAACAACTCCAAAAACAACAAAGAAAAGAAAAGTTTAAAAAAATATCAGAAAAGAGCACTGCTGAATTTTGTTTAAATGCTTGAATAACAACAATATATAAGTATCAATTGAAATATGTATCTTTTTTTTGTTTGGGGGTTTTTTTTTTTAAAATTTCGTTATCGTATGCTAACATGCAAATCATTTATGCAGTTTTAATCAATATGACATATTTTCAAATACGCCATTGAAAGCATTTTCAATCCAATTGAAAAGCTTTTTGTAGACCATTTTGCTACCATTGTGGAAAGCTATTCTGTGATCAGAATCGGGAAAGATTTGCATATCAAAGTTTGAAATTTCAGCTAAGTTAAAGTCATCTAGTAATTTGTATGTATTTAAAGCATGGACGTTGTCGTCCCCTGTACCAGTCATTATCAAAAATCTGTTTACGCTTTTAAAAGAGGAAAAGTCATTTATTTTGGCATTGTCATAAGAGCCTTTATCATCAGGACTTCCTAAATATCTTTCGGTATAAATCGCATCATATAATTTCCAATCTGTAACCGGAGCAACAGCCATACCATACTTGAAAGTTTGGCCTTGATCGAATTCCAAAGTTTTTAGCGTACTAAAACCACCATATGACCAACCCCAAATAGCAACTTTTTCTGTATTGATTTTGTCTTCATTCTCTTTGATATACTTTTGAACAACTTCTTGAAAATCTCTGGGTTCCCAAAACCCAATATTGTTTGTGCTCCATTTTTTAAAATCCCAGCCCTTTCCGCCAGTACCTCTAGGCTCAATTTCTAAAACAATTGCATCTAAACTGGAACTTACTGAGCTTTCAAAAAATACAGAGTGTTTTGAATCAAAAGTCATAGATCCAGGTGCTCCGTAAACATGGACTAGTAAAGAATGTTTTTTAGATAAATCGGCGTCGCTATAACTAGGTGGCAAGTACTCTTTGAAATTAATATTGACACCATCGTCTAGGGTAATGCTTTTGAAAGAAACTTTTGGCATAGCAAATTGGTCCATTGTGTGCTTCAAAAATTCTGTATCAGCTAGTTTCAAGATATACATGTCATCAGGTAATTGTATTTCTTCAGGCAAAACATTTTGGTTTTCAGGATCCACTATTCCGGCAACAACATCCCTTAAATTTCCAGCATATAGCTCCGGCTCTGAAGGACCCAACAGTTTTCTGTAGGCCCATCTAGTAGTCATAGACAATTCGACTTCGTTATAGTCAAGCTCACAGTTTTGTCTGTTTGCATCAGAGCAGAGCTGTAAATGCTCAATAATAAGAGTATCTAAACTGATAAAACTCAAGTGCTTGGCCATTGGGTGAGCATAATTAGACATGAAATAAAGATTGTGGTTTTCGTTATCAAAACCAACAATTTCCAAAATGTCATAGTGACCATCAGTGATAGCTTCGATTTTTTCCGGAGCTTTGATTGACTTGGTGTAGTAAATTTGCTGAAACCCATTTACTCCTGGTGCCAAATAAGCAAACCCAGAATTTTTGAGAATTAAATTCATTGGCCCTTTGGAATTGACATCTCCTTCCTTTTCAAATGTTCTTATTACCTGCAAAGGATGCTGTTTTTCAGCATAGCCACCCACAGTTTTTTCAAAATCAATAGTTTGCAGGTTTTTGCTTTGCCATTTTTGAATCTGCTTGTTAAAAACAAAAAGAGTAAAAGTAAGTTTTTTGGAATGCCTATCGGTGGATCTGATGATGAAAGTGTTGCTGGTGATCCAATCCACAGCATAAATGATTTCATGCTCCTTTGAATACTCCAAGATTAACGAAACTTCACCTGTTTTCAAGTCTATAATATGAAGCTCATACTTGGGTAGGTTGCCACCAGGAGTGGGATACTTAAGGTCAACAAACTTTTGGATTTCATTGGTGCTTTTGAGATCTTCCGAAATGTACTTTGGAAGAGTGAAGGTTTCTACATCGCTCTCCAACTGCTTCAAATATAAAGTCTTGGTGTCATCTGGAGCAAACCACACGGCGTTGTCAGTTCCTAACACTTCTTCTTGGTAAACCCAGTCACAGACACCATTAATAATCTGGTTTTTTCTGCCATCGTCAGTGACTTGTACAGGCATTCCCAGCTGGTTCAGATTCGTGTTTATGGGCAAAATAAAAAAGTTGTAGTTGCTGTCGGTGTAGTAAATGTATCTGTACGCAGGAGAGTATTTGCAGTTGGTCAAAAACTCGCCATTTCCAATTGGCCAGTGCTTGTTAGACAGTACGTCTCTGAACCAGTACTTGGCCTTTTTTGAGTGCCTGAAATGCTTTGATCTGTTGGTGCCCACAACTGCATTTTGTAAATCGTAGTTGGGCTCAAAGGAGTCGATAGTGTATATAGTGCCGTCGTGGACAAACGAAGACTTACCAAGCTCAGTGTGGGAGTCAGGATCAAATAGTGTTGATGCTAGAATTTCAACATCGTTTTCACTTTTTACGTTGACTGTGTAAAACAGACCAGGATCAACAATGTAACGAACCATAGACTCAGGCATTGGCCTGATAAACTTGAACGACTGGAAATGGAGATCAAAAGTGGAGCCGAAAATGTCGTTCAACTGGATTCTGCGTTTGCCGCTCTTAGCCAGCACATCGCCAAAAGCACTGGTCTGCGCAGGACGGCCTGATGCCTTGCTATTTAAGAACACAATAAAGGCCAGAAGCGCAAACAAGAAGAGAGCTGTTTTGAAGATCTTGTAGGCTTTCTCGCCAACCTTTCTTTTGAGAAGAGTAAGTTGATGGGTGATTTTGAATTTCAGCATATCCAGATAGGATGTGTGGGCAGTGTCTCCGTTCTTATCGGTGCAGGCCTCTTCAGCTAAAAAAACCTCGCCTGTGCTAGTTCTGCTTGGGGGATCCGAAGCTATGCTCCCTGTTTCCCAAACAGTCATCTCAACTTCCGAGGCGCTTTGAGAAAAATTCATGCTGATCAGCTGGACTAAAAGACGTGCTTATATTCCCAAAAGTATGCAGACCTCAAAAACGAGAGCCTGAGTGAGGAATGGGTAGTCACGAAAAAAAAAAAAAAGGAAATAAAGTTCCACAGGAAGAAAATCAAATTATTTCTTAAAGGCGCTTTCTCAGGATAAAAATAGAACTGGTGACCTCAGTTGCTAGCTGTGTGAAAACGAAAAGCACCAGCGATCTGTGGCTCTTGGACAGGCAGTCAACAATTGGTCAGCCTTGCCCTGACGGATGGAGTGCCGCTGGTTATAAAGTGTGCTGCTTAACTTTTGTTTCCTGCGGCTGCTGGTAAACACAGTGGTGGTAACAGCAAGACTAATATTCAATACTGCGTATGCGATGAGGTATTAGCTGCTGGTGAAACAAAATGCTTGACTGTTTTATTTTTTCTTTCTTTTTTTTTTTTCGTAAGAAAAAAATCACAATCAAATCAAAATAGAAAATAATACACAAACAAATTATCCGCTTTGTTTTTTTTTCTCTCTTCTTCACTCAGCGGTGTTAGTAGCCTTTGTTTGCCTTCTATTTCCCGGTTTGGTAGGCTTGCTTTATGGGCGTCGAAAATACTGCGGCTATTAATACTTTTTTTTTTGTGGTAGCAAAGCTGGTAGTGTTTTTTATTGTATACACAGCACGTGCGCGCTTCAAGGCGGTTGGCCAATTAAGTAGAGTAGCTGCCTAAGTGCCTGTTGACAGGTAATGAAGAGCTTCTGCAAGGATAGTTGGTGTGCCTTGCTTACCCAGTCGTGGATCTTTTTTGGTGTCCAACAATATTGCAAGTAAATTTTTTCTTCTGCCATTCTTTTTCTTTTTTTAAGCGCTTCAGCACTGTGCCCAATTATAAGGCATTAACCAGGCAGCTTATATAGCACAAAATATCTAAGAACAGGCCATCGAATAAACTGCTTGTTTGCAGACGCCAAATTCATTTGCATGATGCTGCATCCTCCTGATTACTGACAACGATGCTTGTTTCAGTTTATCACAGCATTCTTTTGTTTCTATGTGCAATCGCCAAATTCCTATTTCCTTTTTGGGACAACAATGGTTCAAATGCCGTTTGGCGTCAAAAAGCGCACATGTTTAGTTCAAAAGAACTGAAGAACACCACAAATGGTGTAGGCAAATTGAAAACGCTTAAACAGTAGTTATTTGTATGTTATTTTCTTAAAAAAAAAGAAAAAAGGTTTGTTTTAAATTTATTTATAATATATATAGAAGTCCTATGCATATAATATTTGCTAATTGAGAAAAAGATATTTTTTGGCTATTAACAATAAATTTAAGCGGAACCGGTTAAAGCAGCAATCTTGGCAGCAACTCTGGCCTTTCTTTCGGCGTTGGTTAGCTTGACTTGTCTGTACTTCTTGGATTCAGCAGCGTATTGTTCCTTGGTGAACTTCTTTTCAGTTGGAACGAAAGCTGGGTCTTCCTTGATGGCATCGTGAGCGTCAGCGTAGATGTCTTCTAAGGAGTCAGCATCAATACCGTCAGCAATGTAAGACTTGAATAAAGTAGAGAATCTTTCTTCATCATCGTCAGCTAATTCTTCCATGTATTCAGAGACGTGACCACCGTAGATGTAGTTTCTTAATAAATCAGAGTCTAATTCTTCGGATTCAAAGTCCCAACCTGGGAATCTGGATTCGGAGTGAGGAACGTATAAACCACCATCGGAAGCACCCTTTAAGGCACCGAAAATTCTAGCACCAGTGGTGGTTCTTTGTAAACCGACGTCTAAGAAAACCTTTAATGGTCTTGGACCATCTTCAACGGCTTCGGTTAATTCGTATTCACCTTCGATTTCTTCAACACCTGGGTAAGTTTCATCTAAGCCTAACTTTAGTAAAGCTCTTCTGGCAACTAATAAACCGGTGGCGTAAGCAGCAGACCAATTGGTTAAACCGTGCTTGATACCGTACTTTGGTAATTCGTGAGAGTAAGCAGCAGCTAAAACAACATCACCAGTGATGGTGGAGGAGACAATTTGGGTGATGATGTCCTTGTTGGTGATTCTGACAACTAATCTGTACTTTGGAGAAGCGTACTTGGCCTTGTGTTGAGCAACTAATCTCTTTCTGGCGTAGTAATCAGTCTTACCTTCTCTTCTTCTTCTGAAAGGAGTTTGGTATCTGGAGCTGTAAGCACTAGTCTTAACGTCTAATTTGAAACCCATTTTATCTTATTGTATGTGTTTTATTGGTAGGGTGTTTACTAGATTTTTTTCTTCTATAATTATGTAACTGAAACTTGTTCAGCTTTTACTATAAAATTTAAAACTCATTTAATGAACAAAAACCTGTTTTTAAAATCCTGTACTCGAGAGTTCTTTATTTTTTTTTTCATTTTTTAAAATTTCACATTATTTTATAACTTGCTTGTAGAATTTGATTCTACACTTGCAAAATTTACTACTTTGGGTAAAAATGACTACTAACTTTTCTTTTTTTTTTTGTGTTTATTTTATATTTGGTTCAAAAAAAAAAAACAATTTTTTTTTGTTTCCTTAGAGAGTGCAATTTCATTTTTGTAACATTTTTTTTCTCTATATGGGAGTAATCAAATCAAAATTATAAAAAAAAAAAAAAAACATGTGACATTGAACAATTAGTAGCGCGTCTACAGCTAAATTAATCAAAAATATATAAAATTAAAGACACAAATGTTAATAAGGTATGCTATTTACATGAGAATGGAAACCGATAGACTGGCTTGCACATTATTTTCTCGCTATGTACATGGTTTAAATCAACAATATATTATTACTATTCTTTTTCGTCGTATCTAACATTGACTGTGTTTACAGGTTGCAGAACTCTACCTTTAGAGTCCACAATTTGGGTTTTCCAAGGATTATCTTTAGGATCAGTGACAGCACCATTTTCGGAGTAGGAGGCTTTGAAGAAACTGTAATGTAAAATCAGCTCAGTGTGATCTTGCATTTGAGAATCATTAACAAACTCCGGGTCTATGAAGAAAAACACAGGCATATCAACTTCTTCACCGGCGTTTAATCTTTGTTCTTCAAAACAGAAACATTGGATTTTGTTGAAGTAAGGAGAACATTCACCAGGGGTAATGGAGTATGTGGCCATACCAATAATATCCTTGTCACTGTAATTCTTGGCTTTGTAAAAAGCTAGTGCAGTTTCCCCAGGTAAAACGTACACTTCGTTCTGCTCCGGTGTCATTTTCCATGGTAGCACATCTGAAGTTTCACACGAAAACTTCACTTTTATTCTTTTGTCTTGGTCAACAGGCTTTAATCTATCTGGAGAAACAGTACTTTTGTCAGTCATCGGAGTACCACCAAAACCTACTCTTGCACACAAAGCTCTGTACAATGGAACACTTAAATAACTTAATCCCAAGAATAATAAAATTGTACTAGCTGCATAGTTTAAGGCAGAGATACTGTTTTTATTTGTTTTGTTAGTGAAAAAAGAGTTTGGGTTTTTGTT
Source organism: Hanseniaspora hatyaiensis (nom. inval.) (assembly GCA_030573555.1). NCBI lineage: Eukaryota > Fungi > Ascomycota > Saccharomycetes > Saccharomycodales > Saccharomycodaceae > Hanseniaspora > Hanseniaspora hatyaiensis (nom. inval.). The sequence goes on from JAJMDM010000152.1 coordinate 64,991, forward strand.
GTTTTTCAGAATAGAACTGAAGCTGAAGTTTCTTCTACTGTATGCATTAAAGGTTTTATAGGCGTTCAAATTGGATTTGAAAACAGTTCTGAACATTGCTGTAGTTGCTTAAAGCGCGATGATGCTTGTGATGGTTTTTATTTCTGCTGGTCTATGTTCAAAGTCTTATTCAACGATAAACTATGTATTAAACTTTTTGTAAAAAATGTTAGAAATCAGCCTCAAATAATAATAAAAATTGACTCAAAGATAAAGCTATTTTTGATTAAAAGGTTTTCTTGGGTTGTTTTATTCCAGGTAATTAACAGCTCTTTTAAAGAAGCGATTTAAAACATTTTAACTTTAATTTTTCAAAAAAAAAAAAAGATAAACGAATTAAATAAATAAATAAATAAAAAATTTTCTTTTATTTAGATTGTTTTTTTTTTTTTTTTAATGACCTGCTTAAGGGAATTTTAGTTCCGCAAGATTTTGGTTAAGAAGAAAACAAATATTTTATGCATAATATATCTTTAACTAATTATACAAAAGTCTTGTTAGACAATGGGTTTTTCTTCTTTATTCCTTTTTTTTTTTAACAAAAATGACAGAAACAGAATGAACTGAAAAAACCATAGTAATACTTAAGATGCCAGGGCTTAACCAGAACTCTACAGAGCATGGGGCAATGGGAAGCTCAAAGTCGACACCTCTCAACAACGGCACACCTACCTCATTAAAATTTCGAAACACCATGCTTCAAGTATCGCAAAAAGGGGCATCATATGAAATGGTGAAGTCAAAAAGCGTCAATATACCGAATATAGACCTCCCTAATAACATGGATGTAGCAAAAAACAGCACAGTGCATATGGGATACAACAGAGATGCGGAATTGCCTGGCAATGACTCTAATTTGATATCTCAAAATGATCAAGAAAATAACAATTCAAACATACCAGAAGAAGAAGAAAACACAAATCTAGAAAAAAGCACAGTTTCAAATGTTGTTTTATCTCCAAGAACCGAAGTCACAGCCTCCACACATCCAAAAAATGATTATGGAAGAAGGTTTTCTTTAGGCAATTTAATGGATAACCAAGTTCCTTTATCAGCTGTCTATGACAACAACATTATTGGCTCTGAGCTAGGTAATGAATTTTCAACTTTGAATGAATTTATGAATTTACTTGACCCTAATCACCAGCAAACCGATGTATACAATCCCATTAACAATAGCAACGGGGGATCTAATAAAAACAGTATATACTACAACAGCGAGAGCAATTTGTATGCTCAGCCGTCTGTGGCTGAAAACACTAGTAATGATATGGGTGTTTACTCAAAATCCAATCAGGCCAGTTCCTACAACACTTATGCTGGACAGAAAGTGAACAACCCAGGAACACCTAGACTTTACAAACCAATCAATTCAATATTAGGAGATGCAGACGCCAGGTCAAATGTGGACAATATGAGACCTCATAAAACAAATAGCATTCCCACATTTCATCGAAACAAGCTCAATAAAAATTATACAAGACACAACTTCCCAACATTAAAAAACTCAACTATTCCCCAAAACACTAATGAAGACAACGGAATGAAAGCCAAGCCCAAGAATCCTGGACGAAGCAAAAAAAGAGCTTCATATACTGTGTCTGCTAAAGAGAAATTTTTTTTGACAGCTGCTGCTCCTTCAGCAGTTTTGCATGCCAGAGAAAGATTGACAGAGGTCATTAAAGCCAAACTAGATGCTGGTTTATTGAAACCTTACGAATACGGAAAAGGGTATGACAGACTTCATGATTTTCTAACAGAGAGTAACGCTTTAATGGCTAATAAGCAGAGAATATATAAAGTCATGAACAAAATGAGGCCAGAATATGTCAAAATCATTTCCGAACTCAAATCGGTAGAGTTGGTTTTAGTTGAAGAGTCATTTGAAGTCATGTTGCTTTCATTAGAAAGAGTTTTTAGTACAATAGCCACGCCCTCTTGCTGTTGGAGAAGAACTGGTGAGATTTATCGTGGAAACCAAGAATTTGCTACTTTAGCCGGCTGTGATATTGAAGATTTGAGAGATGGAAAGTTAGCTATCTATGAGCTGCTTGACGAAGAGAGTTATTGTAAATATTTTGAGCTTTTCAGTGAAAGCTCTCTGAAATCTTCACAAAAAGCCGTTCTGACGCACTGTAATTTAAAAAATAGAGATGTGAATTGCTGCTTTAGTTTTACCATCAAAAGAGACGAATACAACATGCCCATGTGCATTATCGGCAATTTTTTACCGAGTGAATAACTTAAAGCAGCATATGTGTATATGTATATATAAATATATAATGAGTTACTTGAGCCCGTTCTTGTTTAGTATTCCAGTGAGTACATCAGATGGCCCTAAATCAAACCTTTCTAAATCGTACTTGTTTTCGTCCAAGTATTTTTTTAATGTTTGGCAGTTTTTATGAAAAGGTATTGTATTGAAGCTGCTTTTTGTGAAATCCTCCATAGCTGTTGCTACTTTGTAGTTTAATCTGTTGCTATAACTGCTGAACACTGGAATGTCCAAGTTTTCAACATGGGAATGCTTATTATTTACTAGCGTTTTAAATATGAAATCGTTTAAAGGCTCTTGTATTCCTGCCAAAAATTTACTGTTGTGAAAGGCTATTTGGGAAATATTTGGAAGCTTAATCTTTTTCAAAATGGCCTTATCGTTTTTATTATCAAGATCGAATAATACTTGAAAATCATTTGTTAGGCCTGTTAAAACTATAGAGTTTTTTGTATTATGCAAACTTAAACTCAGTGAGTTCATTCCCAAAGAATCATTTAATGAAGGCTGCAAGACTTTTTCTATGTAGTCAGGCTGGTTTTTAAGAATTTTTGGTGATATAAGTAACGAATAACTAGAAATCCACTCATCTGAATTGTTATGCTCTCTTCCTAAGTATGAATTTTTCCAAGCATTCATTTCTGAAACCATTAATTCATTTCTCTTTTTTGATATATCAATCAGGTCTTCAATTTTAATTAGCTTGTTACATGACAAAAACTGGAGTTCTCCCAAAGAGTGGCCTAATATAGCTGAATCTTGGTTTGGTTTAACGCCACTGTCCTTAAACTGCATCCGCTGATCTTCATATGTTAAGTTGTTCAATAAAGATATTACTTCCGGCTGATAGCATGTTTTTGCAACGCAATAGTCTCTGAACCTGTTTGCGAACAATTGTGATACAGTGATGTCTTTAAATTTTAATGTGTTGATGTCAAAAACCGACCCTTGGCCATGAAATGTGAAAAGCCTAAAATTTTTTGACATTGGTCAGACAGCTGGTGTATATATTTTGTTATGTATGTCGAGGCATGGGTGATTACAACAAGATAGTTGACGGTACAATTAAAACACACATCATCCATGCCCTTAGTATTTAACAAGTTAACAAAATAAAAGTTGTTATTATCGGAGCAGTTCCGGTTTTTTTTTCTTTTTTAAAAATTATAAACACTGATCATGTGACAAAACAGACGTTTAAAATTTTAATAAAAATAAAAAAAAAAAAAATTGTTTACACATCGGTGTGAAAGGGCCGAAGTTTAAATAAAAAAAGGCGTGACTACTTAGTCATTCAAAACAAACGTTTATCAGAAAAAAAAAAAAAAAAAAAGCAAAAAGGTATCAATAGCAACGATGTTGTATAGGTAAGATTTAATGCTAATTTCTGTTCAAAGAGCAATGCTCAACACTGATGAAAAAATATCAATTACTCTTATCATGCATATAATTTCAATAGCTTAGTTGGTGAAGCAATCAACTATTAATTTTAGATAATGATTATTGCACTTGGCTTGTATAAATCGCTAAGTGGGTGTTTTTTTCTATAATCTTGTTATATACTAATACATAGTGTTTCATTATAATTTACTTTTAGGCCATGTACTAACTGCTAATGAATTAGTTTTCGATACCATTCATTTTTTTGAAGAAACCCATCATACCTTCGAACATTAAAAACATCAAACCACCACCTGGGGCTAATCTCATGACTTTTGGAGTCCAACCAGCAAACAAAGTCTTGACACCTTCGGTTGATGCAATTTTGTAAATGGTAACAAATGTGTTTGAAGCATACAAAGCTTTTGCTTCAGCAGTAACGGCACCTTGAACTCTACTCTTAACAACGTCAAAAGGAATGTTAACAGTTGAGGCAATCAGCCCACCAATAGTACCAGCTAAAAAGTTACTAAACAACATTTTTTGACTGTATTTAGGATCTTCTTTGGTTAGAGTTTTAGGTAACATCACAGATTTCAACCAAGGGATGGAACCAAAGTAAGCAGCATTCCATACAGATTGTCTTAAAGCACCAGCTTCTAAACCAGTAGTGAAAAGTTTGAAATAACCTTCTTTGCTGATGATGTGTTGTAAACAATCTTTAGGAGCTTTGAATTTGGTTAAAGGATCTTGTAATCTGACTTTAACTAGCTCAAACGGAGTAATTATGAAACCTTCAATAACACCTGAAGTCATACCAGAAGCAACGTTGACAGCAACGGAGTTTTCTTTAAAGAAAACTGGGTTCAACTTGTGGTAAAATTTTTTAAATTCGGTAGTGGCTCCAAACTTAACACTTCTTTTGAAACCTTCCATGGCTAAAGGAGAGGAAATACCTTTGTAAGCAACACCTCTTTTAAAAATATCTTTAAGGACAGTCAAAGTTGAAGCCTTGGCTTCTGAACCTTTTTGTAGTTGAATAAGAGTTTTGGTGACATCCAAAGGATAGAATACCAGACACTCAGAAATACCAGCAATTGTACCAGCAGTAATAGAATAAAGTGGACTTAAAGTTTTTTTTTGTTCAGACATCTTGTGTGTGTATAAGTTGGTATAATTAGAAAGTTGAAAACAAAAAGAAGTGTTTTGATCTCAAGTAATTAAGTGTGTTTTTGTTTAAAAGTAATAAAAAAAAACGTTTGTTAGGTAATAAGCTAATAGATAAGTGTTGGTAGAACGTGGATACAGGTAGGTATATCTTGTTGTCTGGTGAACGGTTATGGTCAGCTATATTGGGTTTAAATGCTATATTTCTTTTTTTTTTCGATTTAACTTATAACTATTTTTTTAATAAGTGCAGTGATAATTCAATCGCTATATTACTTTTCGCTTGTGAGCACTGTTGTAATCAAGGTAGCACTTTCTTTTTAAATAGAAATCTAGGTTTTTGTTTACCCAAACTTATTTTTTTTCTTTTTTTTTTTTTTTTTTTTAAACCCAAAAAAAAATGACTTTACAGTAGGAATTTTAATTGCGAAGCATCTTATTTCGCACCAGCAGCAGATTTTAAGTCATTCTTTATTCTCAACTCTGCTCAAATACGGCGCTAAGCAAAAAGAAACATCTTGAGTTTTGAATATAATAAAAAGTCAAAGGAAATATCATTGAACAAAATTGATTTGAGCCATTTTTAAAACTGTTTCTATATACAGCTGACAGTTCGTTGTCAGCGGTACAAATAAACGCAGCGGACTTGTGAGGGGGAAACTAAAGGCACGTTTTTAAAGCATACTACTGAGAATAAGTCTAAAGCTTAAAATGATTTTCGCTGAGAAAATATATCCGAACTTTCCTTTCGTATAGGCTAAACTGAAAAAAAAAAAAAAAAAAAACCATCGGTGCATTAGCACCGAGCCAGAAGATCTGAAAAAAGGCGTTGAGCTTGCTACAAGAGCAGAGCTCTGAACAGCCAAAGATAGTACGAAGACCGGAATTGCGAGTGCAAGCCATTCAGCAGTGGTGGGTAAAACAAAGGCTAGGTGCGTGATTTCCACAGTTTTATAGACTTTTGATTCTACTGAAGACAAATGCTACAGCACCATATCTGCAAACAGCATTTGCTAATGCAAAGTCTGCAGGCAAAACACTTGCGCTATTTCACGCGCATGAGTAGGTCTGTCAGCTGCTGAACAGCTTGCTACACAACGAAAAACCAAGAAAAAGCAAGACGTTGGGCTTGCCAGAACCCTGTGCATAAAAAACACAAATTAAAGCATAAATAGGACAGCAAGCACATAAATAATAGTAAACAAAATGTATTATCCAACCAGCCCATACCAATCTGTGCAGACTGAAAATCGCACTTTTTTCTGGGCCAGAAACCTGATAAATCAGAAAACCGGCACAAAAAGCAGCGCTCATCGCAGCCATAAGGAAATTGGCATATAAGGGCGTTAAGAACGAATAACTTTTCTACTTCGATCTACCCATTAGACTTGACATTCGTGACTGAGTACTGAGAACTCCACGAACAACACGTTTTTAGAGTCTTGGGATTTATTCCGCACGATATTTACACAATATCTAGAATGGTTTTTATAAATATTTTTTTTAAATGATGCATTAAATTAGTAGTGCTCATATTAAATAAATTACAGCACTCACATATTCAATGGGCATCCAAGAAATTCCTCGATGCTTTTTTCTTATATATGCCGAAAAAAAAAATTTGCCAGCTTTTTTTTTTTTTTTTTTTTTTGAAAAAAACAGCATGCTTGCATAGAACCATTCACTGTCAGCTTCCTAAAAAGGAAAAAACTGTAATGTGCTCTCCAAACCATCGATGTTCCTTGCAAAAAAAATAAATAAATAAAGATGAATATTTACATGCGTATGATAAAAAAAACATAGCCGTCAGCAGTAGAGTGCTCTGGTAGTGTTACCCGGCTTGTTGTTTATTCCATTTTTGTATCTTTTGTCATACTTACGAGGTAGTCACATTTCACTCACGTTTTTTTTTTTAGATACCTGGTTTTTTTCTACCTACAGGCTGCTAATACAATCCTACAAGATATGGCTAAATTCCTTTTATTTTAAAAAAAAAAAACACAGCATGCAGGATTCATAGATTCTTGCTGTCTTTTACTTTAAAAACTTATTGAGTCAATCACCAAAAGCAACAGTTGGCAATGTCTGTAATACTGAGAATCCGTTTTTCAACAGAGATCAAGGACCTGAAACTGAATATAACAGAAACAAATGTTCAGGTAATAACTCCTGAGTGGATAAGGGGAGTTATCAGGGACACCTTGGCAAGAAGAAATGAGAAGCTAGGAGAAAACAAGTACTCAGTTGAAGTTCCAATAAAACTGATTCGAATGGGAAAAGTTCTTCGTGGGAAGTACTACGGTAAATTTATACACGAGATAGAGTACAGCCAGAAGCATATACAGAATGAGGACAAACAGTTTTATCTGAATGCTATGATGGGAACACCAGAAGACTTTACGAGCTACGAAGATGAAGCTAAAAACGACCAGCTATCAAAGTCTGGGCTTGAGTGGTTTAAGCACCTGCCTGTCCACAAAAGAAAAAAACATAAAAAGAAAGCCAAGCCAGGTATTAGCATGGCCAATGGAAGTGTTATGATCAATATTCCAGGCGGGCTTTCGACCAATCACAATGACGACCATGCTGAGTCGCATAGCAACGATTTTAGTCAAAACGGCAATGATAGCAACGAAGAAGGTGATTACGAAGAAGACGACGATGATAACGAGTATGATGATGAGGATGAGGAAGAAGACGACGATGGTAGGGAAGGCCAAAACGTGCATGTTCAAGGATTGGACAGATTGATTGAAATGGGATTTAGTCAGCAGGATATCAATGAGCTAAGAGAGCAGCTAAGGCAGAGAATTAGGTACGAAAACGGAAATAACAGTGTACCTGACGACTACATTGATGAAGCAACAGGCTTGTATGGGGCAAATACTCTAACCAGGCATATCAGTGAAGACGGATTTCTAGATTTGGAAGATGGGCTGCTAGCAGGGAAGAAAGACTACGAGGGTTTAAGAGAAGAAGAAGATTTCCACTTTACAGACGAAGAGATTTTAACAGCCATAAGAAAAGAAAATGTGATGAGATCTCTGGCTCAGCAAGAAACCGCAGAGTCAGTGCCAGCCACAAGTTCACAAGCCCATCATCAAGCAGAAGAAGTCGGAACTAATGCTGCTGCAACTGGAAGCAGATGGTCTCAGAATAACAGCAGCCAAGAAAACTTCAACAGTAGTAGTGAACATGGTCCAGCACATCAGCTAAGTGAGCAAGAAAGACTACTACAACTGGAAGAACAGTTTTTCCAAAGTGTCCGTGAAGATATGAGTATGGATGTTACTCTTATACAAAGAGTGACTTCTTTGAGGTTGAACCTAGACATTATTTTGGGATTTTTAATGGGAGTATTTTTTGGTATCGGAAATCTTTTCATTGCGTTTTTCTTCAAAGATAAAATCATACCGCATAACTTGAGTTTGACCATTATTATAACAGTATTTGTTGGGTTTATTATAGGATTTAACAGAAGCTAAGTAGGACCATTTGTTTTCTAAGCCTTTTGGCTCGAGCTTTTTATTGCTATTACTTATTTAAAATTTTCTATCTTTTACGCAGTAGCGGTTGAAAAAATATAGGTTATATAATTCCTTTTTTTTTATTACTAGTTTTATATTAACATATATATTTATGTGTAGAATTACTCAATGTCTCAATAAAATGTAGGCCTTTTCTTGTTTTAGGTTGCTTAAATCTCTATGGTTACCTTCTAATCTTAATAGTAAACCACCAAAAGAGTAGTAGACAGCAATTCTATTTTTATTGTTAGCAACTTCTTCAAATTTATAAGCAACACCATGCATAACATAGTCGTAGCTGTCAGCCAAAGAAATTTCACCGGCTCTAGGTGGTCTCCAACTCAATGGAGCATTGTTGCTATTTTTATTTTCTTCTTCGGCTTCGGTAAGAGAAGAAGCTAGAGCCAAAGATATCTTGTTTCCATTGGCTAGTGCAAATAACTCTGTGTTAACATCCAAAGCCAAGCTTAATGGCTCTTGTTCGCTGGATCCATCTTCCTTAACGGAAGTGGCTTCGATTCTGGAAACGTTTCTGTATTTACCAGTGTCAATTTCAGTGATTTCAAAAATTCCTTCAAATAGTACGGACATGTTTTATTGCGATATGTTGATATATGGAGAAGGGTTAGATATATATATATATATATATGTATGTATCTGTATAAATATGCTCTATTCTACGGGTTTTGTTTAATATCTCTTTGTTCTACTTGTTGCAGTTGACAGAAACAGCCGAAAAGTAACAAGTAAAAACAACAGAACAGGTGAATTCAACACAACGAAATGAAAAAAAAAATTAATAATTTACCTGAAAAAAAGCTAAATGTGAAAAAAAAAACAGAAAAAATAAAATAAAAAAAAGCAATTTAGGTCACATGACTGTTGATTAAGGTTGTTTCTATCCCCAGCCATGAGGATCAGTGACTAATCAGCTCTTATTTGGTTTGAGAAGTTAGATCAAACAAGGTACTTGGACCAGGCACAACAACGGGATGTGGCAAATTATGCATTGCACTGGTTTTCTAATTGGCAATGGTTGCCTTAATTGTTTTAAATAAAGTAATTGCGTTTTTTATTAGAATATATATAGTAGTTACCGAGAGTTTTTGATTATTTTTAGCATTTTTATTGACAGTGTGTGAACCTGGTTTGATAGTGAGCTGAAAAAGCCAGGTTTCTTGGGTTAATTGTTCCTCCTCGCTACATCGGCCATTTTGTATTTCTTTGGTTTTTGCATGAGGCTAAAAAAAAAAATGATTGCAAACAGCAAAAAAACAGAAAAGTAAGCTTTTAAAGTGAAACAAAATGGATGCTGGAGGTAGCAGAATCATTGGTTGGACATCATTCTTTTGGGCCGGCCGTTGATATCTTCGCTTAGGCTAGAACAGTGGCTTTTCTTTTGGACTTGTAGTCCTTGATGGCAGCCTTGATTGCGTCTTCGGCAAGCATAGAACAGTGAAGCTTGATAGGAGGAAGACTCAATTCTTTGGCTATGTCAGTGTTTTTGATTTTTCCTACTTCTTCCAAGCTTTTTCCTTTGACCATTTCAGTGACATATGAGGAAGAGGCAATGGCGGAACCGCAGCCAAAAGTTTTGAACTTGACATCTTCAATGACGCCGGTGGTTTCGTTGACTTTGATCTGCAGCTTCATGACATCTCCACAGGCTGGAGCTCCTACTAGTCCTGTGCCAACGTCCAAGTCCTTTTGGTTCAAGGAGCCAACGTTTCTTGGGTTGGTGTAGTGGTCGATGACTTTGGCATGGTATGATCTGGTTAAAGCAGGCAAGGTGGTTGAAGGCTTGAAAAGCATTCTTGAAGCGGTTCTTAGCGATAGCATGTTCGGAATATGTTTGAGATATTGGCGTTTGTCTTGGTTTTTCTTTGTCAACATTATTGTTTGTTTTGAAAAAAAAAAAATAAAAAAGGATAGAACAAAGCAACGATTTAAAAGGATCTGACAATATATACAGCATTGAACCTTGAGAAAAAGGGCTCAACTCAGAGCAGCTGGAAAAGCAGTGACTGCAAAAAGCGAAAACGGAATGAAAAGAAGGACGAAAATTTTTATCATCGGGCTTTTTACACACCTTTTTCAGCTGGGAGCGTGCATTATGTAAGAAAGGGTCTTAAGTCCGTGAATGAATGACCTGGGGTGGAGTTAAGACGCAAAAGCGCCTAGACCGCACGGGCATTGTCTCCGGTGGCGCCAGACCTGCCGCGGCTGCTCTGCACGTGTGCGGCTTTTCGGTATGCTCCAGCGGACTCTGCGCGGTCTTTTGGCTTGCCTGAGCACCGGTCCTGGCGTAGACTTCCGTGCCACAATGGAGTCTGCTGCCGCTGTGCTCAGTGTTTTTTGGACATAAAGCAGCAGCAAGCAGCATGTGTCTCCTGCCTATTTTGCATCTTGTCGTTCTTAGCAAAGAGGGGGGGAGGGGTAAAAAGAAGACAGCAAGTGGGTGGTGTGGCCCGTGGAGGCAGCGCGGGAAGTGCGATGGCGTCTTCGTGAGGCGCTCTGGTTAAAGCTGCCTACGGTTCATGCTGTGAGCCGACCAAGCTGTCTGGACAGATATGCTGATCGGCAATGCTGATTAGTAATATTGATCAGTAATGTAGACTCAATATTGCCGCACATGCTGTAATGCATTGTGCCAGAGCAGCGTCTAAGGTTACGGTCGTTTGCAAGTGGCACATAGGAGCCTGCAGCCGTTGAGCAATAAAACGTCATTCAGGCCAGAAAAAAAAAAGGCTCACTCCACGCCTGCGCCCGCACCGTGTGAAGGGAGGGTTTCTGGCGGCACTGTTTCTGCGAGCAGTCCAGGGAGAATATCCACTCTCTGCCTTGAGATAATATTCAGTTGCCGCCCCTTTTGAGATAATATTCATGCACCTACTTATGCCAACACCCGTACCTGCTGGCTGTCAACGAATGCCTAAACAAGGCATGTCCTCAAGCTTCACCAGCAATGTCCATGGCCTGACAGTAAAATTATGCATGGAAAAAAAAAAACGCTCAAAACTTTGGCAGAATTCTCGCGCAGCTACGGAGCTTCTTTACTAAATCCCCATAGTAAATAATGTCCTAAGTGTCCTGGTTTTTTTTTTTTTTTTTTTTTTTTTTTTTTTTTTTTTTTTTTTTTTTTTTTTTTTTTTTTTTTTTTTTTAAATTTTTTTTTTTTTTTTTTTTTTTTTTTTAATTTAAATTTAAAATTAAAATTAAAATCTTGTTTTATCAAAAGCACATTGCCTACACACATCTCAGCAGCACACATACAGCCTGTTTGTTGCATCGTCTTCATAAAGCACTTTTGACCTTTTTTTTTTTTTAACTTGACCAACTTTAATAACCACCAAGAACCACGCATATCCACCACGTCCCTTCAAATGAGAAACAGAAGCAAGTCTATCACACTGGCTGACCACGGTATAACCGACCCACTGAAGGTTCTGAGATCTGGCACACACGCCTCTGAGAGCAACAAAACGTCCAACAAAGAAGATGAACACATTTTGGAACTTCCCAAAAACAGGCATTCAGAAATCAAGGACTCCACCAGCGGAGTCATAAAAAGATCCCACAGTATAAACACTGCCAGTACAACCACACCCAAAAGAAAGTCTATTTTTGCTTCCATTTTTGGTGGCAGCAGCAACAACAACACCAGCAAGGCCACAGTCAAAAAGAAAATTACTGTTGACACGTCAAGAAAATCGTCAGGCTCTGCTGCGAAGGGAGCCAGATCCAATGAGCCAAGTGCTCTGAACACTCCAACAAGCGCAGTGATGCAGCCATCTTACTCGGAAGATGCAAACTCGGACTACTCCGCTGCCAATTCATCCACATCGGACTACTCCCAAAAAACCGACACCATTGACAGCTCAACAGAAAAGAAAACCCCACATCTACCCAGAAACAGCAATGATGCTTCCAGTGGAGCAAACACTAAGCTTCTCTCCAACTCGGGCAATGCCGCCTTAACTTATGACGACCAATTGGCGCATGTTGATGCAAAAAGGGTTGCTTTTAAAGTCCAAACTTTCACTATTGACCCACCCCAGCAGATTCCTGGAAGAAACCCCAGAAAAGGGCTAAAGCTTCTGCCCTATGAGCTATCTTCAAACATTAGTATAGATGAAGGCATTGCTTCAGGGAACCACGATAAAACAGCAGCAGCTCAGCCATCATCAGACATATCTCAGACTAAAGAGTACAGAGTGCTGGTTGACAAATACACAAGTCAAATCAAGGAGTCAATGGCTCACCAGCAGAGTTCATACGTAAGAGCTAAAAAACTGGAGCAAGAACTGGAAAAGGTGGACAACGGGCATGTTTCTCACAACCCTTTAAAAGAACTGCTGGGTTCTGGAACTACATCATCTGCCGCCAAGAGTGGGTCTCCTGGTATTAACACTTCAGGTTCAAGATCCCCTGTTTCTGCACTCGCAGAAAGCATTCAAAAAGCGTTGCCAGTTCCTCAGCAAAATGCAGCATTTTTGTCCAAGCAAAAGCATTTGGAGCATCTGCAAGATCCTTTGGAAAAGAGACCAGAAGGCCCAATCAGACAAGCAAGTGAGGAAAATATCATTATTGATATGCCTATTCACAGGCATCACTCATTTGTTGATGAGCTGCCAACTTATTCTCACCTTTCAGGGGATGTTATAAATGCTGGAGATTTGGATGACAGACAAAATTCCAACTCTGATTCGTCTCCCTCGACACCATCATCGATGACCACCATCGATAAAAATGTGTCATTAGATAAAATCTATACAAGATGCTGCCATTTGAGAGAGATTCTTCCTATCCCGATAACTTTGAAGCAGCTCAAAAACAAAAAATCACCTTTGCAAATTCTAAAATTCTTGAACCCAAAGCCTACTTTAGTTGATATTTTGAGTTTCACTGATTTTATCCAATGCATTGATTTGAAAACTTTGGTGTTTGATAACGTATCACTGACTGATTCTATGGTAACGATCATTTTCAAGGCAGTGGCAAAGCTGATGCTGAAAAATCAGCTGGAAAAGCTGTCTTTGAAAAACGTTATCATCAATCGTGAAAACTGGTTGCTTCTTTGTAAAATAATCACTCTTTCGGGGGACTCGTTCCAATGCATTGATGTATCCCAGACTAAAGTCAGAAAGGATTTGCAAGACAACAAAAATTACCTAAGAGCTGAAATGGATTGGGACATGTTTTGGTATGTTATCAAGAAGAAGAAGGAAAAGGAGTCTAAATCAAGAAAAGGTGAAGAAGCCAAGTTCCAGTTAATATACTTTAACAGCGTAACGCCTGGTGCCAAGTACTCTTTGCCTCCTCCTCCTCCAGAAGAAAAAGAGAAAGAAAAAGAAAAAATGAGAGAGCTTAAAAGACTGCTTAAAGAACAGCAAATGAAGGAAAAGGAGTCTGCCAAGTAGTTGAGATCTGTCCTACTGGCTCTTATTCTCTGTAGTGTCTTCGTTTGCCTGTATGCGTCAAGACACATGTTCATTTCAAAATTCAAAAAACCTTATTATGCCATTGAATTTATTTATTAAAAAATATTTTTTTTTTATTATTTAAAACACAACCAAACATCATACAAGCCCCATACACACTAATATATGTTAGCCCAGTCATTGTTGCATGACTAGTAAAAATTCATCAAATGCACTTTTATCAAAGCTGATTGGCATATCCATTGCATGCTATATAGCGATTAAATAGCGGTGCCATAAATGAAAAAGCGAAACTGCCATTTGTTATTTTTTTTTTCTTTTTTTTTTTTTTTTTTGAAAATGTTTTAAATTTTTTTTTTTTTTTAAAATCATAAATAAAGCAAGGGTTATAAAATTGATTATAGCAGGAAAAATAAAACAGCAGAAATTAAATTGTGACAGCAAGTATTTAGAACATTAAAGATGCTTTACAGATTTTATAAATAAGAGTGCTGGTACTAAACAATAAAACATATACACCAAAAGCAAGCATAGCAAAGGGAAAAAAACTCTAATTTCTCTTTTTTTTGACCGATAAACAAATAAGCAAAAGCTCTGATCTGTAACAACAATGGTGTTTACAAGATCTGGTAACCTGAAAAGAAGCAACCACGGATCTTCTGCAAACAACAACAGCATGAAAAATGTGACAAACTACAAAACCATTAAAGACTACATCATTCACAGAAATATCATTGAAAACGAAGAATTCAAAATTTGGAAAGATCACTGGATTTCTATGTTCGACTCGGTCGCCATATTCAAGCCTCTTGGTTTTAAAAACGAAGCATTTAATTTTGCATTGGAAAAATACGAAAACGAAAGCTACAAAAATATAACCATTTCTTCAAAGCTTCAAAAGGACAGGTTTTTATACATGAACCTGAACGACAGCCAATACATTTATCAAATTGATTTGGACTTTGAAAAACTAATGCAAAATGATTTGAAATTTTGGTCGTGTAAAAAAATTGGTTACATAAAAGAAAACTGTGAAGTTTTACAAATCGAAGTTTTGGATGATGACAGAATATTGGTGTTGACATCAAAGGAGTTACAGGTTTATAACACAACAGAGATATGTGCCGACTTAGATAATTTTGTTAACAATTTAGAGCTTCAAAAATACAATCAGATAGACAAAACATGCTTTGGAACTTTGTCAAATGCTGCATGTTTTACTAAAGAAATATTTCTGCTTCAATTCTCTAAGATAAGCGGGCAAGACAAGATATTTTTGTCTACAGGTGAAATTTATGTGATTGAAGGAACACAACCACGATTAATACAAAATATTGCTTTTGGTGTCGACGAAGACGAAAAAGAAAAAACTCCATATTTAACGGCTACTGCTAATGATTTTTTGTTGTATACATTTGACGGTGCGGTCATATACAGACAAAACAATATATCACATGAAGAACCAAAAGAAGAGCTAATTTTAGATATCAACAATTGGAATGACTCAATTGCGGAATATGAGGAGGACAAGCTAGAAGAAATTACTTCTTTGTCACTAAATCCTTTCAATCCTGCTTTGATGGTTACGGCGCATGTGAATGGCAGTATTAACCTGTGGAATATCACCCATGGAAAAATTGTAGCAAAAATTCAAAGATCAGTCAAAGTGTATCATTCTTTGGTCCAAAATAGGGAGTTGCTAGTAGATCGAGCTATTAGCAAGAATATTGAAAGCAAACATCTAACAAGCAGAAATGGGCGTTTCTTTAGCAAATACGATTACAAAATAGTCAGTAATTTCCATTCAGCAAAAAGATTAAACCAACTTGATGAAAACGGTGTTGAATGGATATACCCTTACATAAACAAGATAGAATGGGTTAGCTCATACCAATTTGTTACTCAATGCTCTAGAAGTGGTTATCTATACCATTGGAATTTACTACCGTTCATATCGCATGAAATGAAAAACACTGAAAATGATGCGCAAAGTGCCGGAACCAAATGGACAAATGAAGAAATTGAAAGCAATATCCTTGAATACAAGAACTCAAGTGGTGGTCAAAGAAGAGACAGATCTCCCAAATACCTAGATGAGTTCAATATCAAGCAGCGTTTGCTCCACTCTTTTGCATATGCTGAAAAAAGTAAAAAATACATATCTGTAAATAATGATGGTTCGATAGTTGTATATAATCCTTTATAATCAGAGCAGTATGTGTGACAAGTTGTAGGTCTAAACTGTTTGCAAAGCAGTTAAACAGTGAAGTCATGTCTTCTCAGCCATATGCTGTACACATATTAAGTCAAAAAATGCAGCACGTGATCAAGCAAGTTAAAATCAAAAAAATAAAATATGCTTTCAACCAGAGTCGAACTGATGACCTCCGCATTACTAGTGCGACGCTCTACCAACTAAGCTATGAAAGCTGCTATATTTTACTATAGTAAATTTGTTTAATTTAAATTTACATTCTTGTTGTAAGTTGTGCATTTAGCAGTACTGTACCTTTCACAACTGGACTCTTATTTGGTTTAGAGACTTTGTTTTTTGTACGGCTGAAAGGTCTCTCTATCAGAAAACATGGATGGACTGCTGTTGTGTGAAAATTTTTAAAAAAGTGGGTTTTACCTCATGTTTTCTTGTGGTGGCCGGACGGTTGTGGAATTGCTCTTGGCTATAGTTTTACAAAGAGCCTAATGAAACTCATGTCCAGCATGAAGCCAAGTTACCTCGACCAATAATGACACTCTGAAAAAAATTTTTGAAAACCTTAAAGCAGCAAGATATATTTGTACCAAAAATAAGTGATTCGTCGTTGAGAACCCTATGTGCGCAGCCATGGGTTGTTTTCTTGGTTTTTTTTTTTAGCTAAACAGCAATGTTTCTTTTATAGTTTTTAGTTTTTTCATCTTATAAGAGTTTATCATAACGTTTGTTTGAAAATAAGATCACACATGAATATTAACAAATTAACCAGCAACTTTTTTATATCAACGCAATATGCGTTTGCTTAACATTAAGGCGCGTATTTGATTAAATACTACTGAATTTCTTTTTTAAAAAAAAAAAAAAAAAATCACATGAATGTTATTATAACAATTATTCTCACTGGTTTCATTTTGTTTTTTTTTTTTTTTTTTTTTTTTATTTTTTTTTTTTTTTTTTTTTTTGGCATACAAAATAATAAATGCGTTCATTGAGCTTTGGTTTTTTCACCACTACAATTGACTGTAAACAATCTCCTTGTTATAGGTGGCAGACTGGTTTTATTATTAATCAAAAAATATCTAAAACACAATTAAAAACCAATTAACCCACACATTTTTACAGCTTTAAAAAAAAATGGCCGATGAAAATACCAATGAAGATGCATACGATGTAAACTATAAAAGCATATCCAACTCCAAAATCAAGGATTTTAAAATGAATAACAAGCTAAAGCTGCTTTTGGGCAAAAATAATCATAAAACCACAAATAGTTATGGCACTGAATATGATAGTGTTGTTTTTAAGATGAAAGAAAAGTATTTAGACAGCAATGAGATAAGCTCGGTCAAGCATCAAAATTCTGTTGACGATTTCAAAGACTTAGAAAGCACACTTTTTAAAGCCAAACAATTACTTAAAGATATAAATGATGAAAAAAAGCTACGTAACACTAATTTGACAGAAAATGATGATCAAAGGGAAAGCGAAGAAGCATTGATTGAAAGTGAAAAAGAGAGCTCTTGCAACGAAGAGATAAATGACAACCTTATTGATGATTTAATTAAAGCTTCCGACAATGAAACGGCTGAAGTAGACGCAGGCATGCTTCCACAAGAGCCAGAACAAGAAGAAAGTGAGTCACCTCAAATTGAGTCTTTATCTGACTCTGAAATTTCATCTGAATTGAAAAACGAAACTAACCTAATAGCGCCTTCAGATCTTTCAGAAAATACTGTAGTCAAAAAATACCAACTAAAATTTGACAGTGACTTTGATGAATCAGAAAAAGAAGACATTACCGAAGATGTTGAAAGACCAGTCGAAAAATCAGATGTGACAGAGCCAAGTTCTTTATTTGGAAAATCTTTTTCTTTTAACCAAGCTTCCAAGCCGAATGTTGGCGAAACAACAAGCTATGATGAGCAAATGAAGATGCTATTAGAAAGAATTGAGCTGAAAGAGCAAGAAGAAATTGAAAATAAAAAAATTGCAGAGAAAGAGGATGTTATCAAAGAAAAAGAAAAAGTTGAAACTAAAATAGACGAAGAAATTGAGACCCAGGAGAAAAGGTTGAATGCGATTATTGGAAAAATTTCTGAAAAAGAGCAGAAACTGGAAACTCTTAAAGACAGCATAGTCAAATTCAAAGATGATTTGCTTTCAAGCGACTCTAAATTGTCCTATTACAAGAAACTTTTTAACGACATTGAAAAAAAAATTGTATGTAGCTCTGAACAGTTACAATCAAAAATTGATGCTTCAGAAGAAACTATTAGTAGTTTAAACACTGCTTCTAAAACCATTGATACACACATAAAAGTTGCAGCAGAAGTTCTTGATCAAGTAAAAACATGCAGGGATGTTTTTTATTCTGTTGACATTAAAAATTGGGAAGAATTGTTTGATGAGCTAACATCTTTTTATGAAAATGCTCTGTATGACCTAGAAAATGAGCACGGCAACGTTTATAAGCCAGAGCAAAATCAAAGAGTTGCTGATTTTGTTGAAAAAAGCAAAAAGAAGAGAGATGAGCTTCTTGCTAAAATAAAGCCACATGTTCTTTTAGGTGATGATGGTGAGCTGTTGATTGGTGATGCTGACGAAACAGGCTTAGTTGCTAGTAACGATTCGAAGAGCAAAATAGAGCCTGCTGTTTTAGATAAAAATGCTGCTGTGGAAACGGCAAATGTAGCTGTTGAAGATCCAGAGATACTTGAAAATGCTGCAGAAAACTCTGATATTCACTTGAAAGAAGAGAAAGATATTGAAAATGCAACAAGAGAAGAAATTGGCAATGAATCTGTTGATGCAGGAAAAGAAATTTTAGAAAAAGAAGACCAAGAAGTTGGGAATGACGAAAGCTTCAATAGCGATGATGATATATCCAATTTTTACAAAGAGCATGGAATCAAAGAAGGAGAGCTTTTGAAAACTTTGGTGAAGGAAGCCATCACATCGACAATGGAAGTCCCACAAGAAGAGACTTTGACCCTAAGACAAAGCACTGTTAAAAATTATTCCCACTTTGTCGAAAACATCAAGACATCTGTATCCACAACTTTAAGCAGTGCCGTGGGTATGCTGCCAAAAGGATTTTCTCTGAAAAGAAAAACTTGTGACGACAGCCACTCAGACTTAGCTAACTCAGATATCGAGCATATAGAAAACACATTCAAGAAAAGATTCAAATCCGGCGATAATCAGTATAGAATTGTTAAAACAATCGTAAATGACATAAAGAAGGATGATCTAGCCAAGTACCCAGGGTTGACTAACTCAGAAATTGTGCTCAATGATTCTGATGTTGAGATTGTTACTGTAGTAAGAGAAAAGCTTGTGACTAATCCTACAGATGAGATTATTGTGATTTCCGATGATGAAGATGAAGAAGAGTCTTCGCATGGTCCTAAAATCAAAAGCAGTGATTGAAATTGATTTTTGCCGAGGTCTGTCTCTTTCTCAATCTATACCATCAAGACCTTCTTTTTTTAAAAGTTGTATATATTATAAACATTATTACTCAAAGTGATACAACATATTAATGATTCCTAAAAATTTTTTTTTCTCTGCTGTTTTTTAAATTTTTTTTTGTTTGTTTTAAATTATTTAAAATTTACCAGCATATTTTTCGTAAATATAAATTCAAGCTATCAAAAAGTTTCACGTTTATTGGCATTAATAAATTATCTTCTTAAGCAGTCTAAGTTCATCATCTTGAGTTTAAAACGTTAGAAAAAAAAAGTAGTATAATTAAACCCATATACAAAGATATATATATATATTTACAGAGCTTTTTGTTTGAAAACATGGTTGCTAGAGCTTTTAGTGCGCCAGGAAAGGCATTGTTAGTAGGAGGATATTTGGTGTTAGATCCGAAGTATGAATCGTATGTTGTTGCCTTATCAAGCCGTATGCACTCTGTTGTGGAATACGAAAAAGCT
>JAJMDM010000153.1:0-82055 GCA_030573555.1 Hanseniaspora hatyaiensis (nom. inval.)
CTTGTGTTTTGGATCCTTTTTCCATTTTCATAATTAGTCAAATTTTTTTTTTTAAAAAATTAATAAACAGTGAGCTTCTTTCAACATTTAAAAATAAATAAAAAATAGCTAAAAAAGCCCAAAAGTACACAGACTAACCACAATGTTCATGTTAAGAAACCCGCTTTTAGCCTCCATAAAATCCACATACAAGCCTAGCACATTTTCTGCCAGACTATTCAGCACAAACAAAAAGTTGCTGCAAACCCCAGCCAAGGGCCAAGAAATCCTAGTCAAGCAAAGAGCCGCCAGACCTATTTCTCCACACTTGACCATCTACCAACCACAAATCACATGGTATCTATCTTCCGTCCATAGAGTCTCAGGTGTTCTTTTGGGTGCCTTGTTCTTTGGTGTCACCATTGCCTACGGTGCTAACAAACTATACAACTTTGGTTTGAACGACGACTCCTTGGTTGAATACTACAAAGCTCATGTTCCTAAGTGGTTGGACTACACTGCCAAGGGTTCCATTGCATACTTATTTGCCTTCCATTTTGCCAACGGTATAAGACATTTAGTCTGGGACATGGGTAAAGGTTTCACTATCAAGGGTATTTACAAGGGTGGTTACTCCGTTTTAGCTGTTTGTGCCGTAGCTGGTTCCTACTTATTCAGCAAGGCTTTTTAAATTTTCCATGAAAGCTGATGAATCATAATTTTAGCAACACGCCAGAATACAATGCTAGAAAAGCTTACGTGTTTTTGCAAAATGTCATATACATATGTGTTTATATAAGCGCTGCTGTGTAAAATAAAAACATTTATTTATTTATTTATTTATATAATCGATTAACTAATTATTTAATTAGCAACCTGAGTTTCTTTGATAAGAAAACCCAAGCGTGGTCCCAGCTGTTTTGGATTGCTTTCAGTGCCGCCCAGTCAGAAATCATTACCTGTTTCTGCATTTCATATAAGCTCTGATATTCCATTGTCAGATAGGCAAATTGCTAGCAAATTGAATTTGTTTTAAAGAAAATCAAACCCTGTTAGGGTCATTACACACATCATGATACGGCAAAGTTTATCAGATCTTGTTGTAGTCTACTATTGTTTAATGCTCACAATTACATTCAGTTTTTAATCATGTGATTAACTCTATTTATTACAAATACAGCTGATTTTCATATAAATTTAAGAAGAAAAAAAGCAAAAAAATTGAAACTCAAAGCCGAATTTCTGTTTTTGCTGAAAATGCATCCCCAAAAAAAAAAAAAAAAAAAAAGACAAAATTAAAGGGATAAGCATATCGTTAATTCATTCATGAGCTTATTTTTAAAAAAGTTTTAGCATCTGAGGATCTTCATAGATTAGTTAATAAAACTTAAATAGTGTAAAATACCCCAAGAAACCTTTAAGCCTATATTAGGTTTGAATATTACCAAGCAAAAAGCCACACAGAAACTAAAAATTAAAGCAAGCAATTCTTTCAATTAAAAATGATACCCATTTTTAATAGACTTTCGTTTAACGAATGGATTCTGATTATATTTGTTTACACAGAGAAGCTTCTTTCTTTTGTAATATCTTTGATACTGTCAATTATTCCCTTTTCATACTTTTCAAAAGAGGCACAGATTGAGCACGAAATAAACGCAGATGAAGACGAATTTGCTGTGGATAAAAGAATGAAAATAAAAAAGCATTTGCTGAAGGAAGAGAGTATCAGTCTTGAGGAGCGACTGTACTTAAGCAACAGCATAAAAGATATGTTATTTGCAATTGATCCAGATATTGAGATGGAAACACATATTGTGCGAACCAAAGACAACTATCTTTTGCAGCTGCACAGGATTCCATTTGACGCCAAAAGACAGCAATATGTGCAATACAAAGGACCTGTGTATCTGCAGCACGGGTTGCTTATGTGCTCAAACATATGGCTTTGCCATTCAGACGACCCAATAAAGAAGAACTTGCCATTGTATCTGAACTCATTAGGTTACGATGTGTGGATGGGAAACAATAGAGGTAACAGATATTCCAACAAGCATCTAAATGTAGAGCGTAACTCTCCAAAGTTTTGGAACTTTTCATTAGACGAGCTCTCCATGTATGACATTCCTGACTCTCTAAACTACATTTTTAGCACTCTAGCAATTGAAAACCATAAAAAAAGCAATGATCAATTGCACGATGACTTTGTTCATAAAAATAAGCAAATCTCGATTGTTGGATTTTCACAAGGTTCAGCTCAGATTTTTGCAAGTTTGTCCTTGTCTCCAGACTTGAACTCCAAAATCAATAGTTTTGTTGCT
This sequence comes from Hanseniaspora hatyaiensis (nom. inval.), assembly GCA_030573555.1. Classification (NCBI taxonomy): domain Eukaryota; kingdom Fungi; phylum Ascomycota; class Saccharomycetes; order Saccharomycodales; family Saccharomycodaceae; genus Hanseniaspora; species Hanseniaspora hatyaiensis (nom. inval.). The sequence goes on from JAJMDM010000153.1 coordinate 2,301, forward strand.
TTGTCCCCGGCATTAACACCACCAGGTTTGTTCAACAGATTTGTTGATAACATAATCAAACTTCAACCTAAGCTACTGTATTTGTTTTTTGGAAAGAAAATTCTTCTCTCAACAGCTAGCACTCTATGGCAAAGAATTTTATCTAAAAAATTGTTTAACACCGCTATAAGGCTTTCGACATCGTTTCTTTTTAACTGGAGCAACAGCAACATAAACTTTGCAGAAAATGTTGCGTTCAAAAACTTGTACTCTCCAACAAGTGTTAAATGCATAGTTCATTGGTTCCAAATACTGAAAACTCAAAAATTTCAAATGTACGTGAACTCCAATGATTTAAATGAAAATGACAATTCCATATTTGAGCCAATTCCATTCCCAACAAAAACAAACATTAAAGTGCCTCTGTTGCTTATCTACGGCAACGGTGACTCGCTTGTTGATATTGAAACTTTGAAATTCAATCTTCCTTCAAAATCAACATTTGAAGTCCCAATTGATAAGCACGAGCATCTTGATATCATATGGGGAGACCATGTAGATGAGCTGGTTTATCCCAAAGTAGCAACTTTTCTAGAGTTTTGGAAAAACAACACCCACATCGATTTCAAAAAAAGACACTCAGAAATAAAAAACACTTTAAACAACAGTGTCATTGAGTGTGCCAAACATGTTGGGGTAGATTCAATAGATCATAGCGTATTGGATCCCGTTGGTTTAAACAGGCGGTCTAGCACTGTATCTCATGACTCAGGTCCTATAGAAATTGCCGGCTCTTTTGTAACATCAGACACAGAAATTGATTTCAGAGAGGAACTTTTCAAATATTAGATTTAAATAAGTTTGGCAAAAGTGGTAACAAAGGTTATTGGCGAAGTGAATGTACCAAGATATATGTAAGTAAGTTAACCTTGCTTATTAGGAAGATAACGGCGTCAATGATTGACAATTTGTTTTTTTTTTTTTTACTTTATTTTATTTTTTTTTTTATTAAACCTTTGTTTTCGTCAGTTTGAAAAAAAACAAATGCCAAGTTGCAATGTTTTTTTTTTTTTGTTTGTTTGTGCCTCCATAAAAGAATATTAAATATATGTAGAATGTATATCGATGTATATACAGCTTTTGTTGTGTTAAATAGATTAACAATGTTGTTTTAATTGATTGATATTCTTTTATTAACAAAAAAAAAGTACGCCAGCAATCCAGAACAAACTCTGATAGAGACCTGCAAAAAAATTTGATTTCTTTTTTGTTGTTTTTTTTTTTTAAAAAAAGTGCACAGTTTAAATAATTTCTAGTGCCAAATAAAGCTACAATATCGGCAGCCATGGATGCACCAACTCTACCTGTAATGACTCTTCAGCAATTGCTGAATATCAATGAAAACTATAATAACTTAAATGCTGACGGATTTGGGCAAGAAGAAAACGACGAAAACATACTCCTCGATTTAACTTCTTTAAATTTGAGTGATATAACTATAGAAGTGAAGCAAAAAAGAGACGATTTGAAATTCGATCATCAAACCATTTTGCAGCATATAGACAACAGTCAATTTCTTTTGCATAAAAAGCAATATACAAGTAAGCTTGCCAAAATCAACAACGAGATTGAGCATCTTAAATCTGTGAAAGAGAGTCTTGATAATGAAAAAGAGCAGAAAAAACAGCTTTTGATTGAAAGTATTGCTAAAAATGAGCATACAATGAAAACCATAAACGATCAAATTGGCATCATAAAAAACGAGGAGATTTCTAGCGCTCTTATTGACGAAAACAATTACTGGATAAATGAACATAGAAATAAGAGTATAGAAATATTGGAATTAGAGAATAAAATAGCTGACATAGACGCTGATATTATAAGACTAAAGCGAGATAATCATTTTACCACAGACGATTTGGAAAAGAAGTCGATTCATACATACAAAAAAAACGCAATTCTTTTGGATACTTTCGATATAGATATTGACAGCTCGCAACAGAAATGTTTCATAGAAGAAAATACATACCTCAACATTGAGAGACTTGATAAAAATAACCAGCTGGCAGTTTCTTCGGATATTGAAGGAAAGGCATGGAATGCTTTAAAAGCCAATTATAAAGAGCTTAATTTATAATGATTGCGTTTAAATTTGCACAGGCAGATGCACTGTTATTTTTTACTGTGAGTTTTTCAAATTTTGTTAATTTTATATGCATATATATATATATAAATTTAAGGCAAAAGCAAGTTTTTGTTTTTTTTGGCTAAACAAATGTTATATTTGGTGCTCTTTATTAGTTAGATATTTACAGGTAAAAATCTTGCAGGTGCTGTAGGCAATAGTTCGTTATATAAATTTGTGTTTAACCATGCACGCTCTTGTCCGCACAGTGATTAGGTTAACTCCATAATTGCTAACATTATTTTTTTTCTCTATTGGCAGTAAGCATATATGGAGTTTCTCTGTTAATACTGGTTTTTGTTTTGAATCTTGCCCAGTTCATAGACTTGTATCCGTTTTTAGATTTTTTAGAAACAAAGAAGTATTTCATTAAAGGAGTGCACTGTTGTTCTGGCTTAAAAAGTTCCGGGTCAAAATACTTTTGAAAATTGTGCTCTTTCATTAAACTCTCCCAATGCTTATCTCTTGCTTCCTGTTCTGGTGCCAAGTTAATTTTCATTTTAAGACCTTCTCTGATATTATAAATGGTTGCATCAACTTCTTTCATTCTTTTTCTTTGGGAAGCTTTTTGGCTTTGATTCAATGTATTTCTGGTTCTGTTAGCCAACCCGCTAAGTAGTTGTGAGGATTGCTTAAACATTGTGATATATATAAATTATTATGCTGGTGTACTGTTATTTTTTTTTTTTTTCAAAAACAAAAAAGAGGAAATGTGTTCTCAAATAAAGTTAAATTTGTAGTCAAATAATAGTTTTTCAGAGAAGCAGTAACACTTGATGATTGCAATTATTAGTGGTGCTTTTAATACAGATTTGTTTTGGTTTATGAGTTTATTCTTTGCACAGAGTAAGCTTTCGATATTTTCTGTGAAATTTTAACCTGTTAAGTCTATAAAACCAATGAAAAATTTCACAGAATGAATTGAAAAAAAAAAAAAAAAAGAAAATTTTTTTTTCTTCTGTGAACTTTTTTTCTGCTTAATGCTGTTATTTATTAGCTCAAAAGCAGAATATGTAAAATAGCGGATATAACATAAACTGACTTAATCGTCAATTGCACTAGAGAAGCCTTGATCTACAGCTGAGTTAAGTACGTATGCTGTGTTTATAGACTAAGTGACTGATTTCAAAACTTATTTATTTAGTTTTGAAATAGCTTGCAAAATTGTTAATTAAATCTTTAAAAAAAAAAAAAGACAACTTATCTTCATGATACAGGGTCTATAACAAAGCCACAGCAGCTAGCCAGCTCCTACGAAAATGGTGCAAGAGTCGTACGAAAAATCACCAATTTGACATTTGTGTAGCGTTTGCAAGGCATGTTGTTTCCGTGAAAGAGTTCTTTTTCATTTTTTTTTTTTTTTGACTCGTTTCTGTTATGGCAGGCATGCTAAATGGCACGATACCTGAATAGACTTTGTTCAATGTCTTTCTGTTGATTTGAAGCATTTTGTTCACCAAGCTAATTATACTGTAAGACGGATATCATAGAAACCAATTAACTAGACATTATTGAAACCATACTTTTTAATATCATACTGGTAAATTACCCTCTATATACAGCGTTTAAATAATGGATTTATCTGAAGAACAAGCAGGCAACATAGAATATTCTACTACAGCAAGCATAAATGACAGAAACTTGCCACTGTGGATGTTATCATGTTATGAAGAAAAAGCAGTCAGAAAAAATTTAAAAGAAGCTGCTTGGAAAAGATGCGATGAATGGGTTGCAAAGTTTGTTGAATGCTCCAAATCAGCAGGTCTTATGATTTTTCCTAAATGTGATCCACAAAAGTTGAAACTTCACGACTGTTTGTTGTACTATCAAAAAGACGAATTTGTCCAAGAGCAAATTGACCTACACCTGGAAAAGAAATTGAAGGCTATGGAAGAAAAATTTGCTAAAGAACAAGAAGAATTAAAGCAAAACAAAACCTAATAGACTTTTAATATGAATGCACATCTGCATATTTGTTCCTGTAAATAGTCGTTTTTTTATGTATGATATATAATTATACTTGCACATAAAAGGATTTAAAAAAAAAAAAAAAAATCAAATAAGAAAAAAAGAAGAACTTGAAACTGTACATACAGACTGCAATTATTGTAATTCAGATTTAGATTGAAGCAACTAAAATAAACCTAATAAATCACTGAACGGATCTCCTTTTGTTTCAGCGGTTTGGGAAGACTGTATGTTTCCATTATCTTCAAAGTCTAACAAGTGAAGCTCGTTGCTTTCTTTTTGAATCATATCATTAACAGACATGAAATCAGCACTGATTTTTTCTCTGTTCTCGTTTGTTTGCCAATATAAGATTTTAGCCCTTGGAGGTATGTCATCTTCGGGGTCTCTATAAAATACCGAAGACAAAGATCCCAAGTTCTTGAACCAGTAATTCAACTTGTTTTCAGGAATCTTATCTTTTAACAAAAAGCCGTCATCAACAACAACTTGGTTTATGTTCATGAAGCTTAAAGCTTCTGTTTTGTTCCCGCTGGATTGTAAAAGTCTTTGGTAAAATATAGCCATTTCTTTAACCTCTAGTGAAAATACAGGCAAGTCCAATACGTGTTCCAGCAATTTCAAATTTTCTGTTTTTATCAAAGCTTGAATTATAACTAATTGAGTGTCAGATCCTTCATCTGAGATATTCTCCACTAAGGAGCTTAAAATCTGGTTGTAGCTTGAAATGCTATTTCTCAAAGCTGTAATATAAGTAACAAAATAGCACTTACTTTTGTCTGAAAGCAACGTTTCCCAGTTTGTTAACACCCAAGGAAGAATAACCTTGTGGCATTCTTGTGAATTTGAATTGTAGAGCTTGCAAACATTGTTCATTACTGCATCATTTTGATAATTAATATCAGTTGTCAAAAACTCAATAATGTTTAATTTTAAATAAATGTCCTTTTCACTGCTTAAAATTATCAAAAGATCCCCTAGTTTGTTTAAAATGGCTTCAATGAATTCGTTATTAAACTCAAAGTTGCAATAGTCTTTATATTCATTGATGACTGACTCAATGTTGATGTTTCTTAAGTTATTAATCAGTATGTCATCTAAGATGTTAAGCTTTGCATACTTCAAATAAATAGGATCACTCATTTTCAAATAAAAATTTTTGATGTCTAAATAAGAATACAATTTTGGAAGTTTGCTAAGTATAATTTTCAAATTTTTCATCAAAATAAACTGTAGCTCATATGATGGATTGTTTAAAATAGATGCTATACCCATAGCCAATTTGTCCCATATGTTCAAAGTGTCGTCTTCTTTAATGTAGTCAATGAAGTTTAATAAAACTTTTAGTGTTGACATGATAATGCTTGGATTGATATGTTGTAAGTAAGGTGTTACTTTGTTTGTAAGCAAATATATTTCGGATACTTCTAACGGAACTGAGTAGGCATCATACATGGATAAACTGTTTAAAACACTTATTCTGCTCCATTCGTTGCATTCTGGAAGAATATTTATTAGCTTCTCGATGTTATTATTCATATATTGGGTAAAGCTGATGTTCAAATACTTAGGGCAATCTAGAGTGACTAGAAACTGTAAAATGTTTCCAACAACCATGCTGTTATCTTCCTTATTTATCAAGTTTTGGAAAACAGGCAGTATTTTCTGGAACAAATCCAAGTCGTAGTTATAAATTTTCATTAAGCAAACTACTGATGTCTTTCTAACATACGCATTATCACTACTTAAGCCATCAACAATCGGTTGTTCAAGATATTCCAAAACCATGTCAACTGGCAGCATGCACATAGTTTTTAATGCCATGCACTTGATCAGAGGGTTATCTGACAATGCGTCTTGAAGAAAAGAGTTGATCACTAATATCATCAATTCAGGCTTGACTAAAGAATAATTAATAATGAACAGGTATATCAATTTTTTAAGTTCAATGTCGTCATTGTTAATACCCATATTCTTGACTATGTCAGGAAATAAGATCGACATGTCTTTTCCTAAATTCATCTCCTCAACAACTCTTCTAACAGCATCTTTTCTGGTTTGCGGATACTTGCTTGATAAAAAGTCTCTTAGTTCATTAACATTCACCCTGTCATTGACTGAAGGCACTTTTGGTGCTACTCTAATGTTGTTGGTAATAAATTTTTTAAATTTCTTGTCAAATGCTCCCATGTTCTAAGTATGTGTATTTTCCACTAATTCTTTGTAAAAAAAAAAAAAAAAAAAAAAAACACACAATGATAAAACTTTGTTTGGTTTTTTGATCTATAATTATCAAATGTACTTTATTTGCTATGTTCTAATAAGATCAGTTATGAAAAAATAAAATTAAGGTGTTTTAATTTCTGAGTTGTTGTCTGTATTAATTTTTTTTTCTATTTTTTTTTTTTTGTTTTGATGTTCACATTTTTGTTATCTCCGAATTCTAAACACCGCCCGATTTCAAGTTTGCTGTGTTGTGCTAAAAAAAAAAAAGTAGTATTCATCACGTGTCTCGGCTGTATGTTCAGTTGGAGCTTATGCTGATAAAGTTGCACAACCATTCAGCATAAAGCTGTTCATATCGGGTTAACTCAATTAATGTTTTTTTTTAGTTTGCTTATAAATGGCTGAAAACCATCATGCAGCTTAGAATAGTCCTTGTTTTTGTTTTATCAAAAGTTTCTTGTTTGTAGCGTTTAACAAACAGGCAAACATAAATTTGCCTCTAATTATTGAATCTCGCACCATGCATCAAACAATGAGGATTGTTGTGTTTCGGCAATTAAGCAAGTGCGTTTTGGCTCAAAAACTGCAAACACTCTTTCAGAATAACTCAAAACCATGCATATATTAAGCTAGTTATATTTCTTTGAATTTTTTAAAGTGCTTTATTTTAAGGTTTTGATATCTTTTAGCATCAGCAGCACATGTCAACAAGTTCACTGATCTGTAATGATTAAACCTCACCTGGCTTTCGGTCGTGTAAAAAATAAAACAATCACATGATTTTACTATTTATGGTAATTCTAAAGTTTTGTTGAAAAAAAATCGAAAAAACTTGTTCAGCACAAAGCTCTTAGAAAGTTACGCATACACTTATAATAACTGTAACAAAAAAATAAAAATGTTTTTGTAAATTTTTTTCCTAAATAGTATAAAACTGCTTTTATATCCCAAAGGGGTAAACTCTATTAATGTTTGTTTTTGCTATAACTACATTTTTTTTTTACAGTGCAATAAAAACTTTTTTGGTAGTTACTGAATTAGGAAATAATACCAACGAGTAAAAACAAAAATTTTAAAAATCAGAAAAAAAAAAATAAATACATGAAAATACTAATTAATTGCGAGCACCTGTCACATTGAAATTGTTCAATTATCGTAGATGTCTATAACACTCAGCGCACATGGCATTGATATTTTATCATTCAGCGGAAATATGATCATTGAAAGCTAAGCCTGATGATACATTTATATATTCACTAAGATTAATAACTTCTTGTAAATAAAAAAAAAACTTATTAAAAACCATCCATCAAGCACAAAATATTAAAAATGTCTAACAGCTCATTCATTTTAAGAGGTACTTTAGAAGGTCACAACGGTTGGGTTACTTCCCTAGCCACCTGTAAGGGTGATGAAACTTTATTAGTTTCTGGTTCCAGAGATAAGTCCGTCATCTCCTGGAGATTAACTGGTGAACAAGACCAATACGGTGTCCCAGTCAAGTCTTTCTTAGGTCACGGTCACATTGTTGAAGATGTTGTTTTAACCAACGACGGTTCTTTCGCTTTCTCTGCTTCTTGGGACAAGTCCGCCAAGATCTGGGACGTTGCCCAAGGTAAGACCATCACCACCTTAAAGGGTCACAACTCTGACGTTTTATCTGTTTCTTACAACGAAGAAACTTCTCAAGTTATTACTGCTTCCAGAGATAAGACTATCAAGGTTTGGTCCGTTCACGGTGAATGTTTATCCACCTTATTAGGTCACGACGACTGGGTTACCTCCGCCAAGGCCATCATCCCAGCCAAGACCAACAAGAAGTTGATCTTCTCTGCTTCTGCCGACAAGGTTGCTAAGGTATGTACTATCAAACACAAAACAAACGAGATTAAGAAAAATCTTATTCAGATATGGGCTTTCTATTATACAAAAACTTTTGTTTTATTGCAGGGTTGAATATTATATGTGGTTAGTGTGTTTTTTATAAAAAAGGAAATGGAAATACAATGTGGCTTTAAAAAGGTTTTTAAAGCATATGGATAAATCAAATTAAATTAGCAACTGTGCTTGGAATGTATTTTCCAATTACTTATTGCTGACAAAACTAAGAATGCAAATTATTTGTCACTTACAAACGATTTCGAAACTTTACAGTTATTTTTGATACAATGTTTCTCTATGATGTTATTTTTAATATTTGCTACTTCAGAGGGACCATCTATCCCAATGAGACATTTTAATTATCACCAAGATCTCTGAGAGAAACAAAAAATTCAATTTTATAAAAAACACATTATACTATAATATACTTTCAGCACTTGAATGAATAATGGTCAATTATTTTAAAGAGTCATTATCTGTCTAAATTTTATGAATAATTAAATTTACTAACAATTAATAATTTTTATTTCAAATCCTAACATTTAAAAATAGTTATGGGACTTAAGCACTGACAAGTTATTAGCTGACTTAAAGGGTCACAACGGTGTTATCAACGCTGTTGCCACTTCTCCAGATCAAACTTTAATTGCTACTGGTGGTAAAGACGGTAAATTATTCATCTGGAACGCCAAGGAAACTCAACCATCTTGTTCTTTCAGTTTCGACTTAAACGAAGAAATCTTCGCTGTTGCTTTCTGCTCTAACAGATTCTGCATGGCTGTTTCTACCCCAACTGGTATCAAGATCATCGACATTGAAAAGGAAACCGTTGTTGACAACGTCAAGCCAGAATTTGTTGGCTTAAACAAGGCTAACGAACCTCACGCCGTTTCTTTGGAATGGTCTGGTGAATCCAACTCTGTCTTATTCGCTGGTTACACCGATAACGTTATCAGAGTTTGGGAAATGACCACCAACTTATAAAATAGCTGAATATATCAATATATATATATAAACACTTAATTTACTATTTTAAATACGATTCGATAACCAAAAAAAGTTATGAATAACAGTTATAATTGTTTTTTTTTTTTAGTTTTCTTATTTTAAAAGGCAAAAATTGTATTTATTATATGAAGATTATGCTTCAAACGCACTATGGTTGTTCTGATTTTAAATCAGTGATGTATTCAACTGCTTTTGAGTTACCTTTTGCTATTTCAGGATTTTCAAAAATATCAGCTAAGCATTCCCAAGGAGATTTGGATCCACCGTATTTTAGCAACTTGTTCTTTAATATTTCTCCAGAATTTGTGCAATAAGGATTTTCAGAGAACAGTTTTTCATATATTTTAATTGCAATCATTCTGTCTAGAGCGTACGTGTAGTAACTGCTTCCATAGCCTACCAAGTGTGTAAATCTTCCGAACCAGTTTGTATAAAGGTCTGGCATAACTCCAACGTCAAGCTCTGTTTGTTTATATATTCTTAACAAATTTTCAGCTGTTAAGTCTTTGGCACTGTCGACTTCGTGGAATTTGTGGTCAAGTAAGGCAAGCTTAGTTTGTTGAATTATATCGGTTGCTTTGAAATAGTCTTTTGGTATTTTAACATTAGAATCAGCTATAACCTTAGTTAATATTCTTGGGTCATTACTAAATAGTTCCATCAGTATAGATGGCAATTCCACAAAATCAGAAGTGCATCTTGTACCAGAACAGTTTTGCAATTCGGTTAATGATAAAACAGAATGCATAGCGTGGCCCATTTCATGGAAAATGGTTTCCATGTCATTTTTAGTTATAGCTAACGGATTGTAGATGGCAGTATTTATAACAATGATAGGAATTTGTATGTCATCGTTTATCACACATGTCGCATTGATATCTTCATTTTCGTAAACTATTTCTTGGTTATTCAATTTTTTAGAGGTGGTAACAGTAAAATGAGATGCGCTAGGGTTTTTATAGTCTCTATGATAAAGATCCAAATATAATAAACCTTTTAGTTTTTTTGTATTTGAATCGTAAATTTCAATTTTTCTTACGTCTTCATGCCATGATTCTGTTTTTGACATAGGCTTCATTACAAAATCTAAGGAGTAAATTGTGGATAACAAATTAAACAACTCTGAAAATACAGATCCTAGGTTCAAAACCAACTTTGGAACACTGTTCATCTCACTATTTTTACTTTGCAAAAATTCTTTATCAAAAGGCTCAACTGGTTCATTAGATATTAAACGAAGTTCTTGTAGAGCATCTTCCTTGTAATCCCTAATAAGATTTGTAAGCAATAGTTCAACATGTTTGCTGTTTTTCATTAACTTGTTTTTCAATTGATATGAGTTACTGTTTTTTTCTTTCATCAAATTAGCTAATTTCAATCTTAGCTCCAAGAGCTTAGAAACTTTTCCAACTTGGGTTTCACTGCTCATGTTCATGTAAATCCAACTTTGTTTTCTTAATTCCTGATCTGTGGAGAATTTGTTGATTTGAAATAAAACATAAAGATTGTTTTTGCTGATATCCACAAATTCTTTGTCTTTTAACAAAAATTTTGTTTTTTTGATAGGCAAATTGTTATAAATTTGCGCTGGTAAACTTTGTTTTAGCTTTTCTAATGAAACTTTCCACATCTCATCATCTTTGTTTTCAAAAGGAGGTTCTTGGCCTGATATGATGATGCTTTGGCCCAACTGTGATATTTCAGAAGAAAGCTCTATAAACTTGTTCTTGACAATTTCATCGTTCATGAACAGACCAGATTTATTGAAATCGTCTAAAAGAATCTGGCCAACAATGGCCTGTTCTTGATTCAACTTTAAAATGTCTTTGTTTCTCATAACACGGTTTAAGTTGTTGTACAAAACAATGTCGGTGTTTAAAACATTCATAAATTCAAACATTTCGTTGTATATTCTATCAGCCATGTTTATAAATCTTTCGTCTGGATGCAAGGATCTGATCATTTCACATAAATCAATCACTTTGCATAAGTTGTTGCTCAAGTTGTCAATTCTTGTGATGAAAAGTTTGTCGGCTTCTTCAGACTGGTCTTGGTGTATAATTCTTAGCAAGTTTTGGCATTTGTATAAGTATAGCTTGTAAAACTGGTACAGTCCCTCAGGAGAAACCAGTAATTTGTTGGAAAAAAGACCTGTGTTTGTGCTGGTTGCGGATTGGTTAAATTGTTTGTAAAAGCTCTGATCATTAAAAAGTTTCTTTAGCTGTGTAGACGACTGGACATTGTAAGAATTAAATCTTGCTGTTATTCTGCAGTAATTTACAAGTCTTGAGTGCCTATAAGATAGACAAGCTCTGCTTACTGTACTGGCAGTTCTGAACATTTTAAAAGGTAAACTTTTTTGGTAAAGCAAATCTGGCTTAAAGTTAATACTTTTTTGAATATTGCTAATACTTGAATAAGTTTCTTTTATGGTTTGTATACTGTTTCTATTATATCCAGAGTATTTAATTTTTGCTGGTAAATTGAATACTATTACATTCATTGACTTGATCGTTCACCATTTATTAGCTTCAACACTGAAAAAAAATATCTATATTTTTAAAAAAAAAAAAAAATTTAAAAAAAATAAGTGAAAATCAGTCAGTCAATTGTAAAGTTCAATCCCGAAGAGCTGCAAGACATCATAGTTATAGCTTGCTTTTACAGATAAAGCAGGTTGATAAGTTATTTACATAGAAATGATAAGAATATGTTTATATATGTCTGCGGGCCTATACATAGCTAAAGCTTAGTCGTTTACAGAAATGGCTTTTGTTGCCATGAGGCTGGCTAAGCATTAATCAACTCATCAACAATGCCCAGTTCAGCTTTTATAGACGCCAAGATGTCCGTATTTCCTATTTCATTTGACAAACTTCTGGCGTCCATTAGAAGTCTTTTTGAATATTGAAGGTCAATCTGGGAGTTTTCTTCAAATTCATACATGTTTATGTTTAAAACAGCCAATCCATATTTAGACAGCAATATCGATTCGGCAATTTTGGAGTCGATGTAATTGTCTTTGATGTTGTATTTGATTTTTTTTTTGGTGTCATTGGTTAAATGAAGCACACCATTATAGCATGTCTTGACGTTCTCAGTCAATATGTTCATATTATCTTCAATATCAGACAAAAACTTTGTGTATTTTTGTTCGCTGTTCTCAGGATCAATCAAAACCTCATTAAATTTTTCTGGGTTTTCTTTAAAGAACTTGTACTCTTCACGCAGCTGCTGCAACTTCATGTAGTAAGTAGTACCTAGGTTAGCTTGGGTCATCATAACCATGCCAGGCTCGCTATTGGCAGCAGCCATCATTGTCAAAGTCAGTCTTTTGTTATGGATAGCCTTGGTGAAGTCATTTTTTTGAAAATACAGCGCATCTAGAAGGTCTTTAGCAACAAATAATTCGTCTTTGAATGGCTCAAAAACAAACGATTTGGCTTTTTTGTTGATATCAATGTTTAAAAAGCCCTTCTTGTCAGTGCTTAACACATCATCGGTTATCATGTTTTCAAAACGAGAAAACTTGTTGAACTCTTCAGGATTCTTGGTCTTGTTAATGGCCTCTTCCAGCAAGTCACGCGTGATTTCCATATCCTTTGCAAAAACTTCTGAGTCAGCTAGCTTTAAATGTGCTTGCAAAAGTCTAATCAAGGAATCAGGATTCATGCCAACGTTTTGGTACTGGAACTGAATGTCAACAAACTTGATGATACATCTAAGATCTCTACAATACAGCCTGGACAAAAGGTTGTAGTTGATTTTTTTGTTTTCTAAAATAGCATCATTCAGATAGTTGTAGTATCTGTAGCTTAGTTCCAGCAGAATCATAGAAGCCTCTTTGTGCATGTTTAGTTGCAAGTACATCTCCATGATCTTCAGCTCAATGCCTGTATATTCGTCAGAAATTTTGTTGGCTTTAAGCTCCCCTTGGTCGTAGATAGACAGCGCGTTGATGTAGTGGCCAACCGATTTTAAATAGTCTTGTTTTCTCTCAGCCCACAACGCTTTACGCAACTCTTTAGCAACAGGAGATGGAAATGGATTGTATGGTTGAATTACTATAAGCGCTGTTAGCCCTAAAATAACACACATCAAAACGTTTCTTAGGACCTTGGACTTTTTGTTGGTGTTTTCATTCAGCGGCTGCTGCTGCTGCGCGTTGGAAAACTTGCTTGAACCGGTTTCTTCGGCAAAATGATTAAGGTATCTACGTGGGGTTATAAAAGCGCTTCTTGAAACATAAGCTCTAGTCATGAAAAGGGGTGTTTTCTTAAACTGCGAGAAGTGCGCAGTAGGCATCGTAGAAAATCCTGCTCTGAGGGTTCTGTTATACAGTTGAGAGTGTCCCCTAGCCAGAGATCCCGTTCTTGCAAGGCTGTAAATTAAAGTGTTGTTCATTGCTACGCCAACTAGGCTTGGTGTGCTCTTGTTGATATCTGTGCTTTGGTTGCTTGGTTGTTTGGCTAATGGAAGACCAGACGCTGTTGAAAACATTGAACAGAAATGAAGGAGGAAAAAAATTTTTGTTCCGGCCCTGATTGGTCTTCTTGGTTTTCCACGGAGAAGTGCTGCCACTACACCATCTACGGAAATAATATGCACGTGCACACTGAGTAAAACAAACATGAAACACACGTGAGATAAAATAAATATGTCATGTGCCAAAAAAAACAAAAAAACGTTGCAGGGCCGTGTAGCGGGAGGATGGTTTGTGGGCCTATGCGTTTGCGTATACTTGAGTAGACGGCACATGACACAACGCACAGCGTGCATTCAGGCAGATCATGACTAAATGGTGTAACGTCATGTGCTACATGCTCAACCATTTGTTGTGAGACAAGCAAAGTAGTGCGTGACAGGTTGTGCAAGATGGACCTAGGCGCTAGCTTTCATGCATTAGATGTTGCATGGAGTGTTCGATGTTAGGCATTTAAGACAAATTATGAGAAATAAGGGTCTGTAGATAGCATGCTTGATAAGCACTTGATGTGCAGAACACTTCGTACAGCAAGTAACAGCAGCACATGATGCATTACGCATACTTCCTGGCGGCTTGCAAGTCATCACTAACAAGCCTTAAAGGTAATTTATGACATGGTAGCGGATATATATGGTGTTCTATGGTGGTACATGGCATAAAGCCTATGAGGCAATGCGCAGTATGATACATGCAACAGACAGCACACACTTTCTGTCATATAGTCTCTGGCAAGCAGTGTGTGTAAAATATGCTCAGACCGAGGCACGGCGAGGCCCGTTTTTGCTCTTCTTTGCTTGGTGCAGCGCCAGGACCTTGCCGGCCAGGTACAAGCTCCCAACTACAAAGATGCTGACTGGTGGCTTTCTCGAGTTGTGAGTAAGCATCGCGTTGATGTTGGCAACAGTAATCGCTTTGTCTATGTCTTTTTCAATCACTATGTTTTTCATATTGACTCCATTCAACAGAAGCTCTTGGTATATGTTGTCCCCGGTTGAGGACTTGATCCAGCTCATCTCATCAACATTCTCAAACTCTGTGACCACAACTATGTCGTTTTTTCTCAGCAAGTGCTTCCACTCAATGTCTTTAGTGTTTGTTTTTGATATCACAAACACCAACTGGTCGGAATACGAGTTTCTATATTGGAAATCAATGTGCAGGCCCAGCTCTTTAAGAGCATCGTTGTTGTGTGACCCGTCTATTAACAGAGATGTGGTTTTAGTAGTGCTTTCTCCAATGTAAAAATCATCCAGCTTTGTCAGCCTGCCTAAAAACTCAAAATTTTTTAAAGCATGGATCACTTGATCATCATCAACGTTGAAATCAGCATTAAGCGTTTCCAGATGCTTGATAGCCTTGTAGGCCATAATAGCGTTTCCGTACTGATAGTTCTGCTGAAAGTTGGCTTCCAGGAAGCTAGCAACTTTATTATTGTGTAAAGCATCAGTCGTAAGCGTGTCAACAACCTCGTAATCCATAGAAACAGAATCACATTGGGCAATTATAGTGTCCAAGACTTCAGTTTTGTCGTTATCTCCATTTATCAGCACTTTACACTTTGTATTCTCGCCATTAATTACACCAGCCTTTTGTTCTGCTATTTCTTTCAATGAGTTTCCAAGTAAATTTGTATGGTCCATTGATATTTTGTTAATAATTATAAGGCTTTTGTCGCTTGCTGGAATTATGTTCGTACTGTCTAGAAGCCCACCACAGCCAACCTCGATGATGTTCAAGTCCGTTTTGTTTTGTTTGAAATATTCAATGCATTTCAGCGTGGTTTTTTCAAAAAGAGTCAGATCAAATGAATCCATCTTCTCATCTTTTCGCTTGTATAAATTGTAATCCATCGGAACGTTGTTGATTGTAATCGAGTCATTTGGTGTAATTGTGTATGGAGAAGAAAATTTCCCTATTTTTAAATGGCTTCTATTACTACTCAAAATCATGTCCTGAATCATTTTGCAAATAGAGCCCTTGCCGTTTGTTCCGGCAACATGAACAGTGTTGGGAAGCACGCCTTTTGAAACAGATACACCTCTCGATGCTAAGTAGTTATTTAACCTTTCCAAGCCGAGTTTGATAGACATGTGGGCTTTCGATTTGTGCGTTCTGGATGTTCGCTTATAGACTTTACTGATTTATCGTTTGAAAAGTATTTTTTTTATTCTTACATGCCGCACATAGAAAATACTAATTAAACAATTTTAGAATTAGAAAACATAAAAACGTTAATTTTCAGTCTCTGAAGTTTAAAAAAAAAAAAATATAAAAAAAAAAATATTAATCGTGACAAATTTTTTTTTTAAAACGGATCTTTTAAAGGTTTTAACTGTTTTGAAAGTGTTACAACAATCGGTGTCCTTGCGTTGTGGATATAGCACTGAAACACAGATCAATTAATAAAAAAAGCATAATAAAACCTAGAAGCAATTAAACCACGGGTCTTTAATAAAACACATTTACAATACATCATCTCTTTTAGTACTCTTTGCCTTCTTTTTTTTTTGGTTATTACAATTGTTGTTATATTTAATTAAAAAAAGCAATCTGCAAAAAGTTCGATTACTAAAAATATCCCTGACAACTTAAATAGCAAATGGAAGGCCAAAACAGTACACATAGTAAACAAGTGGAAGACAGAATTGAGAGCTTAAACAAAATCGACAAGGATTTAATTAAAATTTTGAACTCGTCTGAACCAGTGTCTTTAACCAATTTAGCAACCATCATTCAAAGCATAAAAACAGAAATCACCAAAGAAAAGAACTAGCTAAATGCAGGACACACCTTTGAGCAATGAGATTAATTTTTCAGAATCAGACTCTTTCTACGATGAAGACTCAGAGTGCTATGATGAGAAGCAAAGCCCGGGCTCTCATCAAACAGCAGACCTTTTCAAAATAATCCTCAAAGAAGTCAGAGAAACCAGAATGCAGCATAGAGAGTCTTTAAGCATGATTGGATTTCTGCAATGCCAATTGGAAAAAATTGTTGCTGAGCAAGCGGCAATAAACATGAAATTAAACGTGTTTTATGAAAGTTTTGTTGACAGCGAATATAACCGTCCGGAAAACAAAAAGTTGACGTCTTTACTTGAAACCAACAAAAGTATCAACAGCTACATGATGGAGTTTATAAATGTTTTAAACAAAAATTATAGTTGGAATTTAGCTAGGAATTACATAGTAGATAATTCGCAAGAAATGGAGTCTTTGTTCTCAAACAGATTTAAAAACGGAGAAACGAATCTTCAGCAAGAAGTTAAAAAAAGAATGGGGCAAAGTGAGGATCTCAAAAGAGCTAAGCTTGAGCCTTTGAAAGACGATCATTTAATCAAAAACGCATCGGAGAATTTAAATGATATACAAACGAATGTCAATAAAGTTTGGTCGGCTTTCAATAAAAATGAAAAAGTTGTTGTAAATGCCTACAAGATGTCTAGAGATCTGCGGACAGTTGGCGACTTGTCTGATGAATACTTCCTTGGGCTCAATAACCAGCCTTCAATAATGACTTTGGATTTGCAGTTTGGAGCACTGTGGAGAAAAAACGACCGTTCTTTTTATTCAAAAAGAATGTTGATCATAAACAAAATTAAAAACTTAGTGGATGATCCTAGAAGGTATGGCATTTCTGAGAGTTTCATTAACAGCGAGGATGGCACGATTCCTTTATCTTTAGCAATAAGAGTTGTGGAGAATATAAGGCTAGGCAACAACAAATACTCGAGGGACAATGGTAAACTTCGAAAAGTAATGACCCTTAATAAGCTGTATTTGTATTTCAAAGGAAAAAACGATAGTCTGGATGATTATAATGTAATTCTTCAATAAGTTTTATGGCATGGATCTTGCCGCTATGTTAATTATGTAAGGTTTGCATGCGGCAAGTTTGGAGTGAACTGTTACAATTTCTTTTACTTTCCATTTTTCAATTCTTAACCTAAAAAGAATCAATTGGTTTGTTTTGTATAATTAAGGAGCAAAACCTTCAAATTTTTTATGTTGGGTCATTATAGGTTCACTCCTTCTTTTAATAAGATTACATTTTTTACTTTGAAAAAGAAAAGAAACCAAAACATGGTTAATCAGCTCGCGTGTGTATCAATTTAGAAAAATAAGATAGGCATTAATATATTTTCTTTTTAAAATTTATATATTGATAGTTGATAATAAATATGCATTTGTTGTTAGTTGCCTTGATGTCAAATAGAAAATAACTAAAAGATAAATTAAAGTGATATGCTTGCATTTGTTTTTGATTAAAAATTTAGTAAAAAGAAGAATTCATTGATGACACTCTTGAATGATTTTCCTGTTTAGAGTGTCTATTGCTGTTGTTGCTGCTTAACTGTCTCTTGTTTGATATTGATCTTTTTATGCTCATGTTTCTCTTTGGAATGTTTAAAGATTTTGTCGTTTGGCCATCAGTTTCTTCATTGAATGATAAGTTGTTGTCGGTAGCAGCGATGGATAATGATTCTAAGCCGTTATGTAAGTTTTCAGATGCAACCCCTTCCTTTTGTGTATTGACAATTAAATTCAATGTCAGAGCAATTTCACCATCAAACTGTTTTAAAAGATTTCTTGCTACATCGCACCACTCCCAGGCCAAGCTGCTAAACTCACTCAACGTTCTGCACTGATCAACACCTTGAAGCAAAAGATCATCTTCCTCCGACAATTGAATGTTGATGTTTTCATTCAAATCGTTCTTAAGAACCAACTCAAGCAGCTCAAGATCAAAGTTACCGTTTTTCTTGTTCAATGACAGGCATTCAACGACCCATTGATTGAATTTTACGAATATGCAGTAGATGTGGGATATGATCTTGCCTAAGTCGTTAGATATAGTTAAGTTGGTGTTTAAAGTTTTAGCTAGGATTTCTTGCTTCAAAGAATTGTTGATCATGAAGTTGACAATTTCTATGACCTCGAGCAATTTGCAATTTTGCGCAACGATTCTTTCCAAAATTGGTCCTATAGGTTCGCCTGTTTCAAACCCTTGAGAGCCTAGCTGTTCTTTGGTTTTTTCAGTGAGCAAGTCCTTTTGGAACTGCAGATTCTGTATATCATGTGCAACTTCAACGAAGTCGTAATTTAAAATTTCAAAATCAGTTGGTTGAAACTCGTTTGGAACATAAACGAGCTCTTTGAAATAGTAGTAGTTGTTGAAAAATCTTAGCTTTTTCACAAACTTGATCATAAGGTTTCTTTCGTTTTTCAATGTTGAAACCTTCTTGATCAAATTGATGTACTTGTTCAGCAGCTGGATGTAAGTGGATATGTATATCGAGTGGCAAAGTAGGATTTCGTTAACAGCGTTGTATGAGTCAAGATCAATGCTGTTGTTTCTGACACATTGGTCATCTGTGCCCGTTCTCTGGTCCTCGCTGGCATCGCTGCTGTAGGAGGTTTTTTTGATGAATCTTGCCATTTTTTTTTTTTCTTTTACCTTACAATAAGGGTTTGATCTGGCAAAGATATTTGTTTGTTTTGGTTTTGGTATGCTTCTATTTTGTCAGCCCTGACACTTAAAGCTCTGGAAAAGGATTTAATAGCTATTTTAAATGTTAAAGAATCGTTGATTAACTTTTTATAACTAACTGGCTTCTTCGGTAGAAAATTTTTTTTTTTTTTTTTTTTTTTTTTTTAAATTTAAAATAATATTTAATTTTTTTTCACTTATTTTTCGGTTAATCATTTGGAACGTTAAAGGCGAAATAAGTTCCATCAGAAGTCCTTAAACTTTCAGTAAAATCACGAAATGACTGCTGAAAAGCAGATTCAGAAGTGTATATAATGACATATTTATATGGGCAGCGGAAAGGGAGCTTGGATGTTTACCAATCGTCGTCGTCGTCTTCCTCGTCCTCACCGCCGGCGTCCTGTCTCAGCTTGTTTGCCCTTGCAGCAAGAGCATTAGCCAATCCAGTGCTAAAATCAGCACCTTCGTTAGCGGCAGTACTTTCGCTCGCTTGCTGCTGAGGAGCTTGCACGCTGTGAACAGGTGGCTTTTCAGCCTCAGCAGCAGGCCCAATGTAAGCTGTTGGTGCCCAGCCTACTTTTCCACTTAGGTTTTCCACCAAGGACCAGCCACTAGGGTCTGTTTGCTTCAAGTAAACAACCTCGTTCAACGCCAGCAACAGCTCATTTGGATTGTTTCCGGAGCCGTTGAATGCATACAGTGCTTTGTACTTAGGCAACGTTGGTTTGGCAGCCGGTGGTGGCGGTGGCGGTGGTGGAATGCCAGCAGAACTTGCAGCAGCAGAGCTTGCCTTAGGCTCAGGGGCCAGTGTTCTTTTTGGCTCATTGGCTGATGGAGCAGGCGCTGGGGCCTTTCTAGCGTTATTTGCTGCTGGTGCTTTCTTTGGCTCGATTCTGGCTTTAGGGGCTGGCGCTGGAGCCTTTTTCTGGCCGCTGTACGCAGTATTAGCAGCCTGCTGAGCCATTCTTTGCGGAGTTGGTGCAGCAGGCTTTTTGGCTGTTTGCTGCATACTGCTGCCTGAAGAAGCAGTAGCGCTGGAAACTGGTTTAGATGGTCTGGTGTAGCCCCTGTTCACACCTTTCTTTTTTGCTGGCTTTGGATTTGAATTGCTGCTGGCACTATGGCCTTTTCTCACAAAAATTGTACTTGACTTGTATCTGTCTGATAGCTTAGGGGCTGTTTCATCGATTGATGATTTGACTACATGAATTTTGTTTGGCTTTTTATTGTATTCAATTGTGCTTGCAATGTTGACTACCAAAGAGCTGTTTATTTTTTTCAAATGTGTTACCAACTCAGTTTTGAATACACAATTGATTAAGTAATCAGGATGGGTGCTGCTGTTCAGATTAATACTGACCCAGTCGTCTTGCAGATTAGTCAAGGAAACACTTTTGATTGAGCCGACAGGAATTGTTGCTTCAATAGAGTAGGTAAGCTGATTGTTGACATTGGTTGCAGTGATTATGTAAAAGTTATGCATAGTTAGCAAAAACGTTTTTCTTAATCTGACAGCTGATCTGGCAAATTTGGTAAACAGCATTTCACCACCAAGAGAAAACATGATTGGCTCTTTTATGCCCACTTGTCTTTTGATAAAAGCACCTTTGCTCTTTACCCCATTGCATACTAAATAGTCACCCATAAATGATCTGTATCCAAGCAGAGACATGCTTCTTCTCTCCTTTCTGTACTTCAAAACGTTTCCTGTTCCGTAGTCTCTTAATTGCTCAAACTTGTTTCCATGTCTGTACTCTTTTATAGCCCTTTGAATTTTGGTAATGGCGTCTATTTTTCTTTGTAATCTTCTTCTGAATGCTCTTTGAATTCTTGCGGCCATGTTGTGCCAGTACTTGTCACGCATGGTTTCTAAAGCAAAAATGGTTTCAGGGGTCTTAATGAAAACTTTAGTTGTACCAATTTGATATTCAGTTTGTGGAATTCTTGTAGATTTCAGTATCTCTTTGACAGCGTCTAGCTCTGTTCCTTGCCATGTATAGTCTCCTGCATAAGAACACTCAGGAGAAAGCAAGTAAAATCTTTCAACAAACTTGTCAAATGTTTGTCTGTAAGCAAACCCTGCTCTTCTAATTCTGACATTTTCCTGCAAACCTAAATACTTTACTTGATGCAAAACTTGAGCTTGGTCATAATCCTCTGGTCTTTTGGTTTGATTAGGCTTTATGGTTCTGATGTATGAAGGTTTTGTTTTAGAAAGTTTCTCAACCAACTCATTGGCACTTTTGATGATTTTGTCACCAGCTGTTGGTGGTCTTCTTTTGGAATCTTTATTAACTTCTGTAGGGAAGATTGTTTGTAAAAAGGAGTTTGCTGATGTGCCAACTAATTCAACCAAATCTTTTTGAAGCTGATCCTTGTTTTTGTCAGAAATACCCAAGACATCATATGTAACATCACCAGCATAGTGCTTGATTACAAACTTATTTTGTCTGTTAGCAAAATGAGGGTTAGATGAAAACAAGTTTAATCTTTGGCCAAATGCTTGGTCGGCAGCTGCTGAGTCTGCATGAGCAGTGGCAACAGAGTCGTTCATAGCAGCAAAAATGCCGGGTGGTCTTCTTGCTTCAATTAAGTCACACACAATTTTGTTATCAAAGTACTTAATCGGAGTCCATTCAATTTGTTCGGCAGCATACTCTTCCTGTTCTGACTTCAATGTTAGTTGAATAAAAATTTGTTGCAGTTTTTCATTAACGTAGTTGATACAAAGTTGTTCAAACGAGTTCTTGTCAAAAATTTCAAAACCGTAAATGTCCAGGATACCTATGGTTTTCAATGAATCGCTTTCGGAACCCTTTGAGCCTAACGATACATTGACTCTTTCAACAATCCAGTCAAACAAGTTGCTGTAAACTGCCTTGGCTAAAGCATCTCTAACAGCACTGGCTTGAACAATGTTTAAAGGCACATGGTAAACGGATCCTCTTCTCATACCGTGATTAGTTTCCATGATTCTTTCCACCAAAGCAGTAGTTAAAGACTGGCTGTCAATCTGCATCAAATAAGCAACAAAGTCCGTAACGGATGTGTCTTTGACTGCTGCATTTCCTTCATCATTCTCCACAAAAGAGATGTTACCTATCCAAAGGATGGCAGCAAGCATTCTGAATATTTCATCTTGCTCTGCTTCAGAAATTCCAATGACATTCATAGCTTTTAAAGTTTCGTTCCAATCCTGAACATCATCAATTGTGTCAGCATCAATGCAGGCAGCTGTGTAAACATATTGGTCAGGAGCTTGGACGCCGTACATTTTTCTGTACTTTTCAGAGCAGCCTTTGGTGAATTGGTAGAAAATATGGAAGTTTCTTTCACCTTTGATTTGCTGAACAACTCTTTGTTTCTCCAGCAAGTAATTAGTTATGTGGCCAGCGACAGGGGCATGTTGGTCATTGAATTTGATTTCTAAATACTTACCGTGTCTTGAGGAGTTGTTGTTTCTAAGAGTCTTGGCACAACCAAATGATTCCAGCAAAGGGTTGGTGGCCAAAACCATGTCTTTAATTTTACCAATGTTCTGGTTGTCAGAAGCACCGGAAACTGAAGCAATGTATTGCATGATTCTTTTGGCAGCCTCTGTTTTACCGGCACCTGACTCACCTGAAATGATGACTGATTGGTTCTCGTTGTATGCCTTCAAGTTGTAGTACATAGACTCGGCAATAGCAAAAACATGTGGTGGCTGTTCTAGTCTGTTTTTGTTCTTGTATGACTCCAAAACACTTTCTGTGTAGATTCCTAAGTCTCTGAAAGGATTGACGGATATCAAAACATTTCCTATGTAGGTGTAGATCAGAGAGTTCTTGAATCTCAGCTCTAGGTTGTCGTTTATGGACTCGTTGCTGATCTTGCTTAGAAGTGTCAGGTCTGAAACACCAACCTCTTTCTTCTTGTTGGCCTCGAAAGTGGCCTTTTGGATTTTCTTTTTTGGTGCAGGGCCTTGGTTCTTTGTTCTCTGTGTCTTTTTCAGAAAGGCCATTTTTCTATAATTTGTCTGTCGCTGGGCTTCTGAGTGGTTTGGTTCCTTTGTAGCTTAGTTTAAAAAAAGGGGGGTAGCTGTGAACAAATCCCTTGTTGAGCTTGCTGTAAGGGAGTCTGGGTGTGGTTTGAAGCTAGAAATATTTCATTGATGACGGCCTTTCAAATCGAACAGTCATGTGCATGCCATGAAAACACTCAGAAGTCTCTCTCACCAGCAGCTGTGCTCCGTAATAGAGACACACTTAACCGTTAAACCACTAAACAAGTTCACTTGGCTATTTTAAAAAAAAAAAAAAGCTAAGAAAATATAAAAATATAAAAATTAAAAACAGTTGTGCGTGTGTTTTTTCCGAGAACGACTCGGGTTTGGTCCCGTTTGCTGTGCAGCGGAGCAGAAGCGTGGAGGCAGCCTTGCTATTTATAAACACGCAGAAGTGGATGGGGGTTGCGGACCACGTGACAGCAGTCATTGGGTTGGTCATTGGCAGCAAGTGTTGGGATGAGTGGTTTGCAGTAGCCACTGGGTTAGTCACTGGATTGGTCACTGAAGTTAGGCACTGGCTTGTAACGTTTGGACAACTCACCGACGCTAGCCTTTCAGACCAGCTCTTCAGGCAAATCGCTGCATCAATCGTCTGGCCTATCATTCAGACCAGCTCTTCAGGCAAATCGCTGCATCAATCGTCTGGCCTATCATTAACATCAGCTCTTCATACCAGCCACTAGCGTCAATCACCGACGCTAGCCATCCGCATCAACCGCAACACCAACAAGCCACCAGGCACATCACTGCCTCTGCGGCCACCACACTCCACGTTTCAAAAAACCGTATTTACTCATCTATATATAAGAACTCAAACACACGAACTAGTATTCACCATTGGTTCTCAAGTGTCTGTCTTCGGCCATTTTCTTTTCAACTTCCGAATCGTAGGTGATGAATTCGTCTAATCCTTTTCCTGCAGGAACCATTGGCAAAACACATACTTTAGGCTCAACCTTGACTTCCAGCAAAACCGGACCGTCGTTGTAGGCCAAAAACTCTTTCAAGGTTTCGTCAAGCTTGTTGTAGTCTTCAACCTTCAAGCTCTTGACACCCATACCTTCAGCAACCATTCCAAAGTTTGGATTCAGCTGGTGGGTATGTGAGTATCTGTTTTCGTAGAACAATGATTGCCACTGGGTAACCATACCTTGTTCTTCGTTATTTAGCAACAATATCTTGACAGGTACCTTGGCTTGTGCTGCAGCACTCAATTCACCAATGGTCATATTGAAGGAGGCGTCACCGTCAATGTCAATGACAATGGCGTCCTTTCTTCCGACTTGAGCACCAATAGCTGCTGGCAACCCGTATCCCATGGTTCCTAAACCACCAGAGGAGATGAACTGTCTTGGCTTGGTCCATAGCCAGTGTTGAGCGGCCCACATTTGATGCTGGCCAACACCAGTGGTGACTATGACATCCTTTCCTTTGTTTTGATACAGTTCGTTTGCCCAGTGAGATAGTCTGGCAATGGCAGTTTGCGGCTTGATCATGGACCCAGGGGTTTCCTTTGTGTATGAGTATGGATATTTCAGTTTCCAGTTTTCAATGGTGCTGTACCATTCGCTTCTGTCATTTTTGCTGACCTTTTCAACCAATGGCAACAAAGATTGCAAGTTTTCAGCAGCGTCACCTTCAATTGGAACAGTAGCTTCAACAACTTTGTTGATGTTTTTGGCACTAATGTCAAAGTGGATAATACCACCTCTGCCTTCTTCGGCAGCTTCTTTGGCCTTTGGTGCAAATTTGCTCAAAGTACCAGTGACTCTGTCGTCAAATCTAGCACCAATACAGATGATCAAATCAGCGTTTTGCATGGCTAGGTTAGCTGTACCACTACCGTGCATACCTAACATGTCCAAAGACTTGAAGTCTCTTTGATCAAAAGCACCCAAAGACTGTAGAGTGTTGGTGACTGGAATTTGAGCTTTTTCTGCTAATTCCTTTAGCAACTTTGGACCTAGCTCGCCATTGTTTAAGATACCAGCACCACAGTAAATGACAGGGTTTTTAGCAATGTTGATTAACTCCGCAGCTCTGACAATGTTGTTGGAAGTAAATTCATCAACAACTTTCTTGGCAAGCTTGGAGATGGTGTTTGTAGGTAAAACGGCAGTGCTGTTTTCGACCTTTGGGTTGACGGCGTTTGGATCAACGTGGGATTTTGGAATGCTGTTTCTCAAAATAGCTGAGGTAACGTCCTTTGGCAAGTCAATTAAGACAGGACCTGGTCTTCCTTGATTAGCAATTTGGAAAGCTTCGTTGATTCTTCTAGGTAGTTCGTCAACGTTTTTAACCATGACGTTCCACTTGGTACAAGATCTGGAGATACCAACAACATCAGCTTCTTGGAAAGCATCGGTACCAATAGCAGATGTGGAGACTTGACCAGTGAAGACAACTAATGGAACACCATCGGCAAGGGCATCAGCCATTGGAGTGATAATGTTGGTTGCACCTGGACCAGAAGTAACCAAAACAACACCGGTTTTACCGGTGGCTCTGGCATAACCTTCAGCCATGTGGCCAGCACCTTGTTCGTGCTTAGGCAGAACAAAGTTGAAAGCATCAGAGTTGTGGATGGCATCGTAAACTGGCAAGATAGCACCACCAGCGTAGCCGAAAATGGTGTCTACATTGTGGACTCTCATCATCTTTTCAAAAATTTGACCACCAGTTAAACCAACGAAGGATGAGTCTAAATCAGTTTTTAGACCTTGTTGCTTGGCAAAAGACTGGTTGAAGCTAGGAGCTGGAGTGGCTCTGGCATGGTGTACTTGCTGAGAGGTGGAAGTAGATGTAGAAGCAGAAGCGTAGTGTCTGGTGAAAAGAGGTCTGGCAGCTTGGTTGCCAACGGTTTTCAGGGCTTGAGCTTTAAAGCCTTGTTTCGAGATCGAACATGTTTTTTGTCTTAGAGCGTGACTTTGTCTTAGCATTTTTGGTTGTGTTTGCTTAGTGTAAATAAATAAAATGAGTCAATGAAAAAAGAGCGTTGAAGAGAGAAGTAAAAGTCAACTACACTAGAGCAATTGAGATGATATTGGCGTGTTTGTTTGAAAACGGCAGTCAAAGTAATTCTTGAAAGGCTGATTGCTGGGTATCAATCGTTCAATAATTAAAATGAAAAAAAAAAATGAAAAAAACTCTCTGAAGTTCGACTTTTTTTAAAAGCTAATATGGATATATTACTGATTTGGTTTTGTGACCTATTTCTTGCTGTACAGATAAAATAGCAAAAAGAGAATAAAAGAAGTAATAAACTTATTGATCTCAGATCTGCAATCAAAACATCACTTTCAAAACCCACCTCCACCATTATATAACATGTCAAACCAGACATAAAACTGACGCTTATAAACTGAACAGAATTGAGTCATCAATAAATTTTAAAATGAAAAAAAAAATGAACTTTTTAAAAAAAAAAAAGAGGATATTTTTCACACCATGCAGGTTACCCAAAAAGACAATATTATTTCGCATTTTGATACCGTAATCGCTCAGCGAACAGCTGCTGTTGCGCGCTAGAACATTGTCCGCTTTAGCAGTGGCCGGTGGAAAAAGAGTAGACAGAAATATAAGTGCAGCTTGTTCGTGCTGCGCAAATCGCTGGCGGAGACAGTAAGCGGCGTGCAGCGTAGCCTTTTTTTTTTTTGTCCCGGTATCGCTCGTGGCGGATCTGTGTGGTAATATG
The DNA here is from genome assembly GCA_030573555.1 of Hanseniaspora hatyaiensis (nom. inval.). Taxonomy (NCBI): domain Eukaryota; kingdom Fungi; phylum Ascomycota; class Saccharomycetes; order Saccharomycodales; family Saccharomycodaceae; genus Hanseniaspora; species Hanseniaspora hatyaiensis (nom. inval.). The sequence continues at coordinate 29,263 of JAJMDM010000153.1, forward strand.
GGCACACGTGACAGGGGGTTGTGTCCGGAAATAAGCGGCGTTCACGTGTACGCAAGAACTACTTCCGGCAGAGATTTAATTATCTCTGCTGAGGATTGGCTTCCCAGCAAAATCCATGCTTCGTAGCGTCGTTTTCCGTCTTGAATCTTTGTTTATGTGCAATACTTGTATATAGCTAAATATATATCTGTTTTTTAAGGACATGCAGCCCAAAACGGGTTTAATCGCTGCGTGCTCCTCAGGGGTCATCAAAAGAAATGGTAATAATATGTCATATGGGCCCTCGGCTCGCGTTCCTATCAAATGTTCACTCTGTTGTTTGGTGAGTTCTTCATTCTTGTTTTGTCATCAGGCAAGGCTTCGCCTATCTTTGACCATTCAGCCTTGGTCATTTTGGACCAGTCCACTGTTGAAGGAAGGCTGGATAAAAATGATTTTTTTTCGTCATCGGTCATGGACGAGCTTGAAGGTCTTCTGCTTTGGTTAGGGTTTGCGGTGTATTCCTTGGAGTATATCACCTCCGTAACCTTGCCTGGGTTTGAGCCTCCTCCTCCTCCGGACATGTATCCGCTCTCTTTTTTGTTTACGTGTTTTTTGGGGTTGTGTACTGCAAATGCATTAAAAAATTTGTCCATTGTGAATGTTATTGTTATGTTTGAATGGTTTTTTTCTTGCTTCTTATATGTCTTTAAACTATCAGTAATCTAGTGCAGTATAACATCAAGAACCTTGTTTACGCTCATTTATATATTTTTGCCTAAATTAAGCTGGTGAAACTTTTGCCAGCAATTTTTTAAACGTCTGCTTGTTTTCAAGGGGGGGGGAAATTTGTGTCATTAGCAAAACCATTAATGATAAGATAACAAAAAAGGCTAAATGGGCGAAAAAAAAAAAAATGTAAAGCGTTTTTATCTTTACGTACAGTTTAGTCCTTACTTTTTTTTTTTTTTTTTAAGACAGAGATACGTTCATGCCACCAGTATTTTTGGTGAGGGTGACATGGATGTAGTGGCAGAACTGGTATGTGGCTTGCTCCAAATGGGTACTGTGTTTGCATGTTTATGTCATCTTTTCTTGTGTTATATCAGTGCCCCTTACGTAAGAAAAAAAGTTATGCAGTGATGGCTGGTCAATGAGCATTATCACCGTTTAAAACTCTAAGAGGATGCTGCAGACATCGTCATCAGTTACAACCGCGTGTTTCTGAGCTCTTGGTCATGGGTCATCAGTTACAACCACGATGGTTCTAGGCTTGTTGTTACAGTGCTTTGATCATCATTAGGTGATTTGCCGACTTGAACTTGCAAGATAGTGGAGGGGCAGGCTCGGCTTCTAACTAGCAGGTACAACGATGATGGCTTCTTGTTCACAAACGATTATTTGTAACTTTTTTTTTTCTGACAGTGTTTACCACATTAGTATAGCGTTTAAATTATCTATATCTCTTATTTTGTTTCATTTAACTTTTTTTTTTTTTTTTTAATCATTAAGTACTGCTTTTTCGCTGTGAAAAAGCCGGATTTATATAAATTCGGATCATTATAAAGGATAATTATATTTAAACGTGATGCAATGAAGTGCCTTCATTAGAGTTGTACATGTTTTCAGCTGCACGCCTTGAAAACGGTCTTAGCGATGCATGTCTCTGTTTATTCTCGCAACACACATCAGGAAGTTACAATCACACTGGCTGGATAGACGTAGAAAAAAAAAAAAGTTAACTTCTTGTTCTTCCTTTTCTCTATCACTTGCTACACAATGTGTTTTCATTTAAAAAAAATATCAACTAATATCTAGCCTTCTTATTTAGATGTGTCAACAACAACTCTTCCAACAATCTTGTTGTTTTTCATGTCATCAAAAACGCTTTCCAATTGACTTAGTCCAACAATTTTGATTTCAGACTTGACCAGCCCTCTGTCAAAGAACTCTAAAGCTTCTCTGGTGTCGGCTCTGTTTCCAACATACGACCCAACAATGCTCAAAGACTTAACAACATGGTCAAAAACATCAGATTTGACTACTGCACCAGCTGGCAAACCTACCAAGACAATGGTTCCGTTTGTTCTGCAGTATTTAGTGGACAAAGAGATGGACTCAGAAGAAGTTGCCAAGTTTATGACAGCATGTGGGCCACCTTTAGTGGCTTCCTGAATATCCTTGACTATGTCATTAGTTTTCTTAAAATCAATAAAGACTTCCCCGCCAAGTTTCTCAAAAAACTCTTTTTTATCGTCACCAGAGTCAATACCAATGACTCTGAATCCCATAGCTTTAGCGTATTGCGTTGCCAATGATCCTAAACCTCCAGAGCACCCTGTAATCATACACCATTGATTAGCCTTCAGGTTTGCTGACTTCAAAGCCTTGTAAACAGTTAGCCCACCACACAAAATTGGTGAAACTTTAGCCATGTAATCGTCAAATTTTTCTTCGCCCCACAGAGACAAGTCTTTAGGATTTGTTAATTTGGCAGCTTGGATGGCATCTGTTGTAGCATATTGTTGGAATGAACCGTTGTGTGTAGCACCGCTTAATTCAGCATGTTCACAATTGGATTCGTGCCCATTTTCACAGAATTCACAAGATTGGCATGAGGACTGCAGCCATTTGATTCCTGCCAAGTCACCTACTTTCCATCCAGAGACTTGTGAGCCCATGCCTACAACAACACCAGCCCCTTCGTGGCCACCAATTAGGTAAGGATCAAATTTATAGTTAATTTCTGTCCAGTCTCCTTTGTACACATGCAGATCAGTGTGGCAGACACCAGAGTATAAAACTTTGACTAAAAGTTCATGTGGTTTAGGTTCTGGAACAGCAATGTCTTCGTATTTTAGCCCAGCATCGTGTTGATAAAATACAACTCCTTTTTGGATGTTTGGAATTGTGTATGTGCTGTTTAGTCTTATAGCAGGGACCATAAATTTTTGAATTGGATTTGGATGGAACCCGATCTTTGAAAAAGATGTTCCCAAAACTTTTGAGTTGGTTATCAAGGTTTTTCTGATGTTTCTGTACATTTTTTTTTTTTTTGCAAGTGTCTTGATGTTTTTTTAAGTCAATGTAAGCGTGTGTATAATTAGTCAAAAACTGTATATTCTGCACTGTCAAGAACTTGAACGTGGTTTGGTTGCAACATTGTTTTTATAAAAAGTTTTCTGACAAAATAGAAATATCAAGGCTAAAGCGACCTTAAGCAGCTGCCTATATATGCAACAAGACAGCCAATCCTTAAACCATTAAGGATCATATCAGATTATGAATGACTTCAAATTTATTTGTAAAATAAAGATGATCTTGTTTATTTTTCAAAAAAAAAAAAAATTGTGAATAAATTGACTTCTTCAGATGCACAATTAGTCACCCTCATTTATATATACGACTTGAATCCGACTTGAGAGTCATTGAAAAAAAAAAATGCAGTTACTGGCATTCAAGTATTCAACGGAGACTAAATAAAGCTGAAACCACTAGCCACAGTTCAAAATGCACCCATGCCTCAATCTGCTAACAGGAAAAGGAAAAATGTTGCAGGTATGAATAAAAATTATTCCAAAAATCATGTTATTTTTTTTTTTTTTTTCATTTGTAATGCAATATTAATTCATGTTTGAATAATATAAAAAGAAGACTGCTCACTTTAAATTCCACTTTATGGAAATCTGGAGGAGAAAAACGTGTGAAGATATATGTTTTTTAACAGCCCCCAATGAGCACAACCCTAACCTTATTGAGTCTGCAAAGTATCCCACTTACTTAATCAATCAATCCCAATAAGGGTTGAAACATACTTAAGGATTTAAAACAAGCAGGCACAACGTTTGCTGGCCGGTTCGTTTATTTTTTTTCCCGGCGGGCTTTTTTTTTTCTTTGTCTGCTTGGCTAAGGCGCCAAAAAACTTGGAACTCGGACTTATCTGTGCTTGGACAGCCGCATGCTGCTATTGTTGGGGCCAGTAGAGGGCTGAGGGGTAGGCTTGAAATATAAGCAAAGTGGAGCCATAAACGTTATTCATTTCTCAGTTTTCAGCACCAATAAGTCCTTTCCATCATATTTCAAAAAGAAAGAAAATAAATAAAAAAGCAACAGCACTGCACCTTGGCATGCCCCTCACTTCTCCTCTTGAAAATAAGGTTAGTGGTCGTTAATAACAATGTCACGCGGCAAGTGCACATTTTTGGGTTTAGGCATTAAACGTGACTTTTTTTTCTACTAAGAACCGATCTCCACCTTGTCAAAACTGTTGATGTTGCTGCGGATTTAGCACATCTGCCTATGCACAGCTTTCCGCAAGAAAAAGTAGAACGGGAAAAGAAAAAGCAATTATTACTGGATGCTCTTTTTTAGGTGCGATAATTTCCTATTTTGTATGCGGTTTCTGGACACACCAGAAGCTTTTTTTTTTCTTCACCTAAAAAAAAAATTTGTATGCCAGCTGCCACCTTGTGTTGGCCTATATAAGGCTAATGGCTAGTTTGCGTGCGGTTACTCTTTTTTCATTAAGTTTATTGGAAGAGCTTGATTAGTTATAGGAATTACTATCCATTTCATCCACATATAAAACAAACCAAGCGAACGACATTACTACAACTGTTGGCTACCGTAGATTCGAGCTTGATAGCCCAGATAAACATAACGTCATTCAGAAGAATGAGTATAAGAATTGTTTATGTTCAAATGTGTGATTTTGTTATATGATGAAATTGGCCTCTAAGGTCATTTTTGCTATAAACCCAGCTCTTCGATTGGGGGATGCTATTAAATCTTTCATTCTGAAGGAAAGCATGTATTCCCAGTGAGAACATTATGTTACCTAACTGAAACAAATCTATCATTTGAAATAATGTTGCACGAAGTTTTTCTTCGGTAATGTTGAACAATTGTTATTAATTATGGCTGTTTTAGCTTAGTGTAAAGGAGCAAATCCTTTTTTTTTTTTTTCTTAGTTTTTATCTGTTCTTAGAGCTCTTCTTGAACGTACGGATAGTAAGTATTCTGAAATGAAAGCATCAGTGTTGCTGCTCTTTGCTAGCACAAAACTCTGTTTTCAGTCACGTGAGTTTTGTACTCTTCTGAGCTAAATTCTCTCAGGTGACCCGAAATGCAGCATCGGATTTTTTTTCTTTTCATCTTTAGCTACCTTATTTTTCCCGTTTTTTTTTATTTGTTTGAATCTTTTTTTTCTTTTAAAAAAAAATGAGAATTGTTTATAGGTGATTTCGTATATATACTTTAGAGCACTATATATATATATATAGTCATTTATGTACATATATTTCCAAACAAAAGTAAAAAAAAAAAGCGATTTTAAGCATAAACAGAAAACATAGGCAAATCCAAAACGCACACAGCAAATAAAAAACACAGGATGTATGAAAACATTTTGAACTCTATTGTCGACACTTTAAAGCCAATAATCATTTCCAAAAACTACTTGCCTAAATGGCTTTTGTTTATTTCTGCAGTCTCTGTGTTCAACAGCATACAATGTTTCTCGAAAATAGGAATTGCTTTGACAAGAAAAGTTTATGGAAACACCAGTTTGAAAAACAACAACCAAATCAATGAGTTGTCATGTAGATTATTTGGAACATGGACCTTCATTTCTTGTGTCATAAGACTATATGCTGCTTTGTATACTTCCAACCCACAAGTTTATCAATTATGCTTTATCAGTTACATTGTTGCATTAGGTCATTTTGGCTCAGAGCTATTGGTTTTCAAGTCTTGTAAATTTGATAAGGGAATAGCAGGTCCTTTCATTGTAGCTACAACATCTTTGGTATGGATGTACAAGCAAAAAGAATTTTACACCGGATTGCCTTGGTAAATTATATTAGATTTTTTATTTTGAGCTGTCAATAAAAATAGGTTACTTAGACCAGATATCATAGTTGATAAGACGAAACAGAGTTATTATTCCAGACAACCCGTGTTTGAAAGAAAGAAAAAATCATAAGCCAAAATATCACTTAAGTACAATATATAAAATTCTACAACAGAATCGTTTTCATTCACTTAGCATCCAAAAGAGAGCCATAGTGTTCACCCAAAGCTAATGTGTGCTTATAATATACCAGTTTCAAACACGGATTTGGAAGGCTTGGTTCCCCAATTTCAAATGATGTGCTTTCTTGCATGACCAAAATATTTGAGTCAAAGATTTTTGAAAAAATGGAAAGTTCAACTTCACCACCCCAAGCAGAAGTGTTTTTGATTTTATCACAGTATTCTTCAAAGTTATAAAGATCATCAGTTTCTTCATTAAATAGCAAAAATTCGTACTCTTCCCTGTTGGCTTGCAAAAATGCAACAACAAGGTGGCGTAAAAGCTTTTGTGTTAGATTATCATAAAACCCTAAAGCATCTTGATAATAGGTAAAGCCAATTGGAATCTTGTAAGAGCTAAAAAGCACGTCACTATGTCTTGCTTTTAGCTGACTCTCTATAGAATAAAATAAGCAATTTCCATCTGCTTTTATCTCTTCCTGCACAAGATTCATTTCACTGCACTTTTTGTCTATTCTGTCTTTTTCTATACTCTTTAGGTCAGGTAGATTTTTTGCTTCTTCTTCAGCTTGCTTTCTTAGTTCTTGAAGTTCTTTTTCCTTTTTCAGTTTTCTTTCTTTTTGCCTATTTCTTTTAGGAAGCTTGGAAGCTTCTTGAGTTGCTGTATTTGTTTTATTGTCCTCTTTTCCAATATTTATATCACTAATATGTTTCAAAAGAGTTTCTGGTGAAAAATCTTCCTCCTCGCTTTCTGACTCGTTTTCTTCTTCGCTGCGCTCTTCTGGATGCATTGTCTTCCACTCATTTATTTGTTTGTTGTGGTTAAAATTCATATTAAATTCAATATCTTTAATTGCCTTTTTTGCTTTTGTTTTCTGTGTCTTATTGGCAGCTTTTTCTTTCAGCTCTTTAAAAAAAGAGTCTGCTTGTTCTCTATGTGTTTTGTGCATTGACTTAAGGTTTTCCAATGTTACATCTTGCAACTGGGCATTGCTCATCGGCAAACTTTCATTAAATTCCATTGTTTTTTTTTGTTTTTGATAAACAACAACCTCAGTTGAATAAATAAAATTAGTTTTTGGTTTTACTTGTTTGTATTGGCCTTATCATTATAAAAATAAATTGTTATACTACTGTATATCACAAGCTAGTTGCATCTATCTATAATGCAGATATCGTTTTTTTTTTTTTTTTAAAAACATTGAAATACATAATCTGGAAAAAAAAAAAAAAATTTGAACTTGAAAATTTCACACCATTGTATCATAAACTTTTACTACACAGCTCTTCGGGCTTAACAGTGTTTAATTAATTCATTGATCTCATTCCTGTTCTTTATTAGTACAACAACACACTTGTCATAAGAAATAGTCAATGTGTAGTTGTTTTTAAGTTTTTAATGATTATCATTTCCAATAATTTATATATATATAATAAAATATTATAGTCTATATTTGATTGTCAACCGCTGTTTGTAAACTTATTTAATTTAGGCATGATAAGTTGTTTAATCATTTATCTTAGCTTTTCCAAACCAGATGTAACTTCTTAAAAAAATAAACAAGTTTGCAAAAACCACAATGAAACAAAATAATGATAATAACTATAATCATAGTTGCAAAAAAAGCACAAATGTGCATTAACAGCAATATAAAAACATTTTATAAGATAAATAAAAAGTATTAAAAAAAAAGAAAAGTTTATATAAAAGTTTTGAAAAAGAGAAAACAAAAAAAAACAAAGCTTTTTATTGAGCATATGAAGATCCTAAAACCCAAGTAAAGCTTATTCTGTTTCACAATTCATTGACAGAAACGTTTGAATTAATATATTTGATATGGTATCAAAAATTGGAAATTCGAATCCTTTGTTTGTTTCTAACTGCTGATAGTTCTCAGCTAAAAGATAATGGAAAACTGTTGGTAGAACCTTGAGCAGGCAATTAAATTTGATGTGAATGAAAAAAAGCTCTCTCAGTTTAAATAGAAAGTTGCATACTTGGTGATTAAATTGATTATGTTGATGAAAAAAAAATTGTGAAAACTAGTTTTTGGAATAATCAAATTAAGCGGAGGATTCCTTGGTTTGGATGGAAACCTTGACGGATGGTGGAACGGAGTAGTTCAAGAAGTGGCCAATAGCAGAAGCTGGGATTTGACCGGTGATGTATCTCTTGTGAACTCTTAATTCGTAAGTTTCCCAAGTCTTGGAACCTTCACCATTTGGAGTCTTTCTGGTGGTGACCTTTAAGGTCTTGGTTGGTAATCTGACTGGACCCTTCTTGGTCTTTAAAGCAGAGAACTTCTTACCGACAACGGTGGCGAATTGTTCTAATTCCTTAACGTTGCTGGAGACCATGTTTAATTGAACATAGTAGACCTTTTCAGGTTGGTCTTGGATTTCGACTTTTTCAACTTCAGACATTTTAATTGTACTATCTTTTATATTATTTAGAAAGGTTTCTTGGGGTTTCGAATTATGTTTTATTCAGTTGATCATAACGATTTTAAAAGCCAGATTAATGGAAATATGTTACCTAGCTGAAAAACCGATGTTTTCAAAAAAAAAAAAAAAAAAAAAAAAAAAATTGGATAGAGCCATGGCAAAACAGCAAAACAGGCCAACACACCAGTATAACACAAACATTTCCATTTTTGGAACAATTTGAGTGCACCTAGAAAAAAACATAAAAAATGCATGTTGTTCTTTAACAAAAAAAAATTAGAAAAAGAAAAAAAAAATGTAGCAATATTTTTTATTTTGTGCTTTAAGCGATATAAATTTAAACGCTTTCTCCACGCCTTTTTTTTCAGCTTCTTGCCATAAGATATTTCCGTGGGAGTTAAAAGACTTCATTATCAATACTGCTCTTTAATAAGTGAATATAGTAAAAAAATAAAAATAAAAACCTACTCTTATCTTTATCAGTAAAAGCACATGTATACCAAACAACATTTCTGTTGGCAAAAAGAGAAACTTTCATATACTACACAAGTATATAAATATGAACAGGACAGCATTTAATTTATTTTCATACACAAACAACCCACTTTTGAAATAAAAAAAGAAAAGCAGAGATTTTGTTTTGTTAGATGCAGTATAGATAAAAATACAAATAAGCCAGCTTTTTTTTATAAATAAACGCATAATTTGTTCATGACTACTTCTAAAACTAAAACAGAAAACGACTTAGCCTATTTAAAGTCAATTGAGTCTGTTAGGCAAACGACAGGAGCTGTTTTTGATTACATTAAAAAAAATAGTGAAGGTAAGTACTTTACTTTAAATCTAGAAAATGTTCCTACTGTTGTTGATTTTTTGGTAAACGATATTATCAAGCCTGAATACGCCAATGACAAAGAACTAGAATTGATTCCACCACACGGCAGATGGCAACACATAAATGCAGGGGGTGTCAACAGAATGGATTCAAACATCAAAAAATGGAAAGATTGTGGATTTGATGAGGTTGAAATCTGTAAAAAAATCATTGATTTGTTTGTATTTAGTGTTTTGATCGACGTAGGAGCAGGTAATTCCTGGAAGTACCATGAAAAAGCAAGTGGTATACACATAGGGAGATCAGAAGGGCTTGCTGTTGCTTCAAATGACATTTTCATGGAAGGATATTTGTCTACAACACCAGAAACGGATCCTTACAAGGTGAACGGTGAAAAACTTAAATCCTGGAAAATTGAAAATTTTAAATCCAGTTTTCAGGTTTCCGAAAAAAACCCCATGAGTGGTTTGGAAGGCAGACTTAAGCTTATTAATTCTTTAGGACAATCTTTATGCTCTAATAGTGCTATTTTTGGTGAGGATGCAAGACCTGGTAACATAGTTGATTATCTATACAATCAAAAGCTATCTGGGTATGAAACAAACACAATTGAATTGAGCCAGGTGTGGAATGCTTTAATGGAAGGTTTGGTTGAAATATGGCCAAAAAGTAGAATGCTTATTGATGGTCAGCCACTTGGCGATTGCTGGTATAGCGATACCATTCCTGGATCCTCCCAAACTGTTGTCACTTTCCATAAACTGACTCAGTGGCTGTGTTATTCATTGCTGGTTCCTTTGAAAGATTACGGCTATAAATTTGAGATTTTGAACACAAGTCTGCAAACAGGCTTACCAGAATACAGAAATGGTGGTTTGTTTATGGATTTTGATGTGATTTCTTTAAAGCCAGATGTTTCAAAAAGAGGAATTGAAGCTTCCAAACAGATTAACAAGGGCAAGTACAATGAAAAATACGCCATCCCTAGCTTTGAACCTCAAGAAGGTGTTATTGTTGAATGGAGATGCTTAACAATCGGCCTTTTGGATTACATTTTGCCATTGGTCAATGAAAAATTGAATTATTCTCTGGAATTGGCCCAACTAATTGAGGCTGGATCTTGGAAAGGTGGTAGAGTGATTGCAATGAAAAAAAGGCCAGAAATAAATGGTGGGCCACCAATCGATCTGATTAGTGATGGTACTGTTTTTTAGACAATCAAAAAACATGCTTTATCAAAAAAAAAATATATATACAGTGGCTCTGCAATGCTTAAAGTTAATACTTTTTTGTTCAGAAGATTAAAAAATGGCTGTCAATAATAAATATGCTTAAAAGATAAGAATTTAGTTATTAAATATATGTAATATCGTTATTTTAATTCACTTACATCTTCTAATTGTTTATACTTTGCAAGAAAAAAACAAAGCAAAGTAATGAATTACTTTTTTAAAAAATTGAGTAAACCATGGTGGGGCTACATCATCAACTTAGAAAAACTATAGCATCGACAACTTTTTTTCAAATTCATAGTTACTTTAACGGATGTGAGTATGCAGTCATAACTAAACTTTATGTGCAACAAACGACAGTAATCCTTGTACAAACCATTTTTTGTCAATTACATAGTTTGTGTTTAACTGAATCAAAAACAGTTTAAACAGACATCAAAGTTTTAATACGGGGGATTGGTCTAGTGGTATGATGCTTGCTTTGGGTGCAAGATGTCCCGGGTTCAATTCCCGGATCCCCCCTTTACAACTTTGTATTTTTTTTTTTTTTATTTGCCAAAGTTTTGGTCACGTTTTTTTACTTTATTTTATGGATTTCTTTTCTCCACGTTTTTTTTTTTTCTCCTTTTCATGTTAATGAACAAAAACACCCTTCATGCATAAACAATCATACACCTTGCATACAACAATTTTTAAACTAAACTATTTTGTATCAAAAACTTAATTGATCCAAAAAATAAATAAATAAATAAAAATATAAACACCATTGGATAGATAACATAGTTCATAATGCAGTCTGTGTTTTTTTTAAAGTTTCTATTCATCATTGGAACTTTTTTTCAACAATCACTGGCAAACAAGAAAGTTGTCAGTGATTCAAGTTTGCAGGTTTGCTCAGGAATGTACTCTAAAAAAGATTGGAATGGAAAGGTTGACCCTTTTATCTCGTTTAATGTAAAATCGCTTAGCAACTTCAAAGAAAATCAAAACCATGATGTTTCAGTGGTTATTTTTGATTTCCAAGATTACTTGCATATAGGTAAAACCAGAGAAAACACCAACGAACTGTTCCTAATATGTGATGAATTAGCTATTTCTCACAACTTATGTAACTCAACCCAATTGAATCAGTTTTTAATTGAGCCTGAAGTTTTTGATGAAACAACACAAACCAATAAAACTGCAAATGCTGAAATTTTAACCTTTTACCAAAACCATACAGGTTTATACGAATACAAATACAAAGTTGAAAAATCAGGGTATTATTGTGCTTTAACTTACTCAAATAACGGGAATCTGAAGTATGATGCTGTTGTTAACTTTAGAAACGCTTTTGGTCACTTGCCAGCTTCTGAGGTAAACAACCTGGCTTTATACGGTCTGTTAGCAGTATTCTATGCTGTGGGCTGCGCATTGTATGGATTTGCCTTTTGGAAGCACAAGCACGAATTGCTTCCTTTGCAAAAATACTTGCTTGTTTTCTACGGATTTTTAATTTTTGAAAACATTTTGACATGGAGTTATTTCGACTTAAGAAATAAAAAAGGAAATACTTCTTTTGTTCAGGGCTACATGGTGTTTTTGTCTGTTGTTAACTCTTTCAAAATAAGTTTCTCTTTCTTTATTTTGTTGGTTATATCTTTAGGATATGGTATTGTTTATCCAAAGCTACAGAAAAAACTTATGTTGAAATGTAGAATATTTGCCTTGGTAACATTTGGGTTCTGTTCTGCTTTTATAATTCAAAGCTACCTAACTCCTTCAGACTCGCAAAGCGCAGCAATATTGTTTTCGTTCTTCCCTGCATGTGCCTGTTTACTAGGTTTCTACTTGACTACACTGAAAAGTTTATCATTGACCATGCAGTATTTGCAAGATCAAAAGCAAATGGTGAAGTTAAATATGTACAACAACCTATTGAAAATCATTACTTTATCACTTGTTGCAGTTATGGTTGGTACTTTAATGACTTCAATCATGCTGCTTGGTATGTCTGATGTTGAAATGATTGAGAAAAATTGGAGATACAGATTTTTGTTCACTGACTTCTGGTCATCCCTTGTGTACTTTGTTGTTTTTGTTGTAATTTCCTTTATTTGGAGACCAACTTCCACATCATACATGTTGGCTCTGTCACAGCAGTTACCATCAGACCCTGACAATATAGCCGATTTTGATCTTGATGACATGTCCTCAGTAAACAATGATCAATCATACAGATCGAAGACCGGAACAGGCGCTTTCAGCAATAATAACACTGAAAATCCCTTTGATGATAACAACGAAGTTGATTTCAATTTAAGTGACGATGAGCAAACACATAGATAGTTACATAGGTAAATGTTTATATATATATATATATATATATATGGTTTTACAATAATTACTTTTTATTTGTCTGCATCAACCGGGCATAAAATATATTCTTTACAATAAGCATATCGTTATTCTTATAACTGTTGAAACTCTGTTCACAATGCTTACTATATGTGATACAGTTTGATTAATTATCACGCATATGACTTTTTTTTCCTATACATTTATTTTTTATCCCTGGGATATTTTTGTTTTTTTTTTTTTAAAGTTTCAAATTTTTAAAAGTCATATTTATGTCATTTTTCATATAAACATGGCATAAAAACCAAAGACGTTATCAGTACATCACACAGCACTTTTTTTTTTTTATAGATCCAACCCAAAGACAGTTTAATTCTTGTGAAATGAGTGCTATTTGTCATTTGATTGGATTGTTTGATGAGGAAAACCTGAATGACATTTTCATCAGAGAATTCGAGCAAACAAGATTCAACAAGTTGCCAATTTTAAAGGCTGAAAACGTGCAACCAAACATCATTTTGGACTTTAAGAAAAAATATTTGGAAGAAAAGAATAATACAAAAAATTACATTCAAAACACAACTACCGATGCAAGCACAGGTTACACAATAAACAACAACATCAGTCCTATACTGGAAAACTCTGAGTATCCCTTTATCAAATATTTGCAAATCACAAGGAACGGGGTTGTTTACATGCTAGCCTATTCAAGCAGCTTTGTTGACTCGTCAAATATTTTTGAAGATTTAGACTGCTTTAAAGCATTCCAGTATTTGACAAGCTTAAATGATCTTCTTAGCAGTTTTTTTAATAAAAACTTCAATGTTTTGCAACTGACCAGAAATGTCATGGTGTTAAATGAAATCATAGACGAAACTTTGGATTTTGGTATACCACAGCTCACGGACTATAATTTGCTTCATCAATATATTAAACTAAAAGTTGTAGATGATTCTTTGGTCTCTGATGAAAACGTTAAAAAACCAAAATCTCAGTCGGCATACATTAAGCCATTGAGCTTTGAATCTAGCTCAGGTGTAGCTGCCAGCACTCAAAAATTACAAAATCCAGAAGAAGATGTTTATCTTAAAACCAAAGTCATTGAAACATTGAATGATTCGATTAGTTGGAGGCCTAAAGGAATTTACTACAAGAAAAATGAGCTTTTTGTTGACGTTATAGAAAAAATCAAGTTTGTTCAAGATTTGAGCATTGAAGGTCCAAATAGCATTAAACATCACTACATTGAAGGCTCTATTACATGCAAAAGCTATTTATCCGGAATGCCAGTGGTCCAAATGGGTTTAATCAACGATTTCATGTTTAACCTGGACAGAATAGATCAAAAAGGAGACGAGTTCAAATTTCATCAGTGCATTCAAAAAGTAGACACAAATTACTACCAAAATAAAAACGGAAACAGGCTAATCACTTTTGTTCCTCCTGATGGTGAATTTGAGCTTTGTAACTATCATTTTGATGTTTTGCAGGGCAAAAAACACCAGGCGCATAATGAAGTGGTTCAGATTACGAGCTTTACAAAATCACATAAAAAAGGATCGGTTGAAAAGTTGAAAATGCCTTCTTTGAAAATGAATCTACAAATCAAAACCTATTTCAAAAAAAACCTTGTGCCTGAATTTCTTCGTATCAAAATACCGCTTAAGACCTTTATAGACGATGTAAACAGCATAGACCTGGCCTTTACGCCAAAATTTAAAACAGATTTTGGAAAGATAATTTTCAACCTAAGCGATGATTTTATCATATGGGAATGTAAGAATATCAAAGGAAATTACGGAGAAAGGACTTACGACTGTTTTGTGCAGTTTCAAATGATCGATAGCGAAATAATGAAGCTGAAAGAAAAAGAGCTGAAAATGAGCATGAATGCTCCTCCTGAAAGGTACGGTCCAAAATTGGAGAAAATTCATGAAGAGCTGAAAAAGACAACCCACGGGGATTGGCAAGATATAAATGCTTTGAAGGTGGACAAGATACAGGTTGAATTCGAGATTCCATACTTCATCTCAAGTGGGTTCAAAATAGACTTCATCAAAGTTGAAGAGCCTGCAAGCAAGAAGTATCAGTTTTTTTCTTGGATAAGATACAAAACTGTGAATTTGGAGAACGGTTACAATTTCAAGGTTTCTGCCAAAGAATGAGCATGCAAGATATGTTTGTTTTTTTCTAGTGCATAGCCCCCTTGCTCAACCGTACCTGTTATACTACAACGTTAGTCTTTATGTCATGTACGGATTTACTGATGCCATTTCGATTTTTAGGAAAAATAGTGAAAAAAAAAAAAAAAGAAAATCAAATGAAATCCCAACAGGCAAATAACGCATGGAAAAATTATGTTTATATATATGTATGTACAGCTTTTTTTTTCTTTTGCTTACATAATCAACATTTGATGGACATGGCATGAAGGATAAACAGAATGAATAAATGAAAAAAAAAAGGGAAAACTAATAAACATCCACAGGCACATTCAAGAAAGCATGTTATTCAAAACAAGCACTTTAATTTCCATTGCGAAGCCCTTTGATGTCAAAAAGTCTGTTTTTTTGACAGCAAAAATGTTTGCTTCAGATTTTATCAGCATAAGATCAGAAATGACGCCTAACGAAAACTCAAAAAAGTATATATCAAACAGTGGAAAATACAACTTTGTTGACTCAAGAAAGATCATAGAAGTTTCCAGAGATGATCCTAGCTCTTTTATTTACAGCTCCTTAGGTAATATTTTGCTTAAACACGTTAAGCAACTGGACTCCATTATGATCAACCAAAAATTTGTTACATGCACCAAAACCAACTATTCAAACTGGATTGACATAGACGAAAACATTAAAAACATCATTGAAGACTATTTGAAATATCAAGTTAATAAAGCAGCTGCCAAGCACAAGGAAATAGGCTCATCAGAAGCATTAGCTGCCGCAGACGACGCCTCGTACTTGATTTTCAAAGAAGAAGAAGAAAAGATAGAAGAGCTTGCCAACAGCTTGAGTTCTGGAGGCAGCGAAAAAGCAGGGTTCTTGAAAGAAGACGGGACTGAATACACCGAAGAGGATATTGCCAATGCCAAGAAACAAGCTTCTGATGCTTTGAATTCGCAATTATTGTCTGAGTACAAATTTAGAGAACTAGACGACTTTGAGAAAGAAATAGAAGAAGACGTTTTAGATTTGTTAGAAACCAGAATCAAACCTAACTTAATGGAAGATGGTGGTGACATTTCCTACCAAGGGTTTGATGCTGACACAGGTACTATTTTTGTCAAGCTTCACGGTTCATGTAAATCTTGTTCTTTGTCATCTGCAACTTTGCAAAACGGTGTTGAGAACATGATAAAGCACTATATTCCAGAAATTAACAAGGTTCAGCAGATTCTATCTGAGCAGGATGAGCAATCAGAAATTCAAATGAAAAAGTTGGAATCAAAGCTTTCTAAAGATGATTGATTAGTCCAGCTTTTGGATCAGCATGTATATACTACTTTTCTGGTACAGGTTCACTGAAAGACAATGTTGAATCAGAATGCCAATATTTATTATTAACCAAACTTTTTTTATTTTTTTTTCCAACGCCGTTGTTTCGAAACTACCTTACTGACTGCAATTCTTTCCTTCTTTAGATGAAAAAAAAAGCACTATTTTTAATTTCCTACAGTCTAATTCATTATCAATTATTAATTTTTATAAATGATTAACTTCTCTTTGCTGCTTAAACTTATATCAATTGTTGTAATTTCAGTTGCTTTAATGAGGTTTTTACATTTTTAATTTTTTAACATGTTCTTCTTTTATTTACAAGAGAAAAAAAAAAAAGTTTGAAAAAAAATAACTCTAATCAAGCGCAAGGCAAAAATCTTATGCATGGAAAGAATGCTTACCAACTGTAAAATCGAAAGTAGTGATATAAAAAGAAAGAGCTTATCTGTATGATACCAATTAAAAGTTTAAACAAAAAGCAAATCAAGTTTTTTTAGCAAGCCAACTGCGTTTTTTAGGAAGCTTTGGATTATATTTGAAGCAGTTTTTTTTCAAGCAATTTAAATCAAGTACACACAAATTTTCTTTTAGTATAAAATAAAACATGTTTTTCTATAACAGTTTGAAGTGTACTAAACATATTGCTACACTTAACAGTATTTTGCATAAGAGATGCTTTAGAAAGCAATTGGTTGCCCTTCAGTCAAATAACATGGAATTTGTTCCAAAACTCAACATATCGAAGCTTACATATGCACAAAGACTAGCTTTGATTGAAAATTGGACAGCTACACAATATAAATATCTAAATAACATTCAAAACAAGAGCAATGTTGTGATGCCGCTGAAAATATACCAATTTCTTCCTTTCCTTATCAGCAAAAATAACATTGAATTAAAGATCACAAATTATCTGAATAACAATATCAATATATTGAATATTAACAACTCATTGGTGTTTTTAAAAGGAAAGTTGTCCACTGATGAACTTATAAACAACGATGTCATTGACAATAATGTAATTAATGACTTTCCGTTAGATTTAAAGCAGCTGAGTTACCAAACAAACAAAAAGATGCGCTCATACTTGTGGAAGTTCTTTTTCAAAAATCAAATATGGACATATTCGTCTTTGGCTGCCGTAAGCATTCTGGTCCCAAGCATTGTGTTCCCTTACGTAGGGATAGCTTTTGTTGTGTGTGCAATGAAGGACTACTTGACTGTTTACAATTACATTTACGACGAGATTTGGTTTAAGTTTTTGATAAAGCAAAATCTCATAGAGCCTTTGTTGACCTATGTCAACAAGCAAGAATTAATTTTGAAAAAGAAGTATTTAGGTCCAAACAACAATAAGCTAAATAAGGAAAGCTTATTAAAAATTAAAGAACTATGATTCGTTAATCATGTAGTACAGAACTGTACCATCCGAATTCAATAGTGCTGCATATATATTGGTTTTCAAATAATTATCCGCTTCAATACAAGTGTTGACAGCACCAAATATTTCCTCCATATTATCCAAAGAAAAACTAGAATCGTTGTTAACTATGGGATAAAAATAATCGCAAGAAGTTTCAGTGCTGTCTTTTAAAATCCTTTTTATAACAAAAATATCTTTCCTTCTGTGCTGAATTTCTACTCCATAACTGTACAATCGATTCTCTTGTGCAGAGACTTCAGATACAAAAAACTTAAGATTGTTTAGTATCAATTCAACATATTTAGGGTAATTAGCTGTATTCATTGGTGATAAAGATGATGTCTCAGTTGCTATCTCATTATTAAGCATTTGATTAAAAACTGAATAGATAAATAAATAAAACTTATAGCACTTAATTTTTTAATCAAAAACAAAAAGCCATCGGTGTTTTATTGTTTAATAATTGCTGTATGGCATATGGAACAGCTTTGAATCACTAATTTGCCATACCCATATAACGGCTAACTAATTAAGAAAATTAGACTTTGAAATTTTAAAAACTAAAATTGTTTTAAAAAAAAAAATTTTTTTTTTTAATAAGTCTTCATCTTTTCATTTTTTTTTTTTTTTCAGTTAGATTTTAAATTTAATAAATGGTAATTAAGAAGTACAGAATTAAAAGCAAAAGTAAACTTATAGACGTTAATAAAGAACAAAACATTAAAACCAAAAAAATAAATTCAATTTCAATATTTTATTTAAAAAATGTATAGAAGCCACTTTAATATGATTCGATCATTGCAGCTGTGCAAGTCTCAGTGCCTGAATAGAAACAGCATGGCTTTGAACAAATGTTCAGGTTATAAAAGTGCACTAGTTAACACAACAGGAAAAATGAACTATTCAACCAAGCTTTTTAACGAAACCGGAGGATTTGATAATACGGATGAGTTTGGCAATTTTGATATAGAAGAATTTGACTCTGCTTTAAACAAAATTGCTGGTGACTTTCTTATAAAGAAAGAAAGCAAAAGCATAAATGCTTCAGCTTTAAATGAGTACTGGGGTCTGATTTTAAAAGAGTATCAAGAGAAGTGTAACTTTTTTGATAAGGAAACAGAAAATATGGATGCAGCTCTTCTTGATCATTACTACAAATTGATTGTTACCACATCCTTTTCGAACTTTCAACTTAGTGATTTGCTTTCAAAGTACATAAACTTGCTAACAATTATTAGAGCAGGATGCATCCGTGATTTTTCGGTAGCCAAAGGAACCTTGAATATATCAGAAGACAAAGATGCATTAAATGAAATGAATTTGAACATAAACAAAAGATACACAAAGGTGTTTGAAAAAGTGTTAAATATTATCAACATGGTTCCACTGAAGGCGCACTCGCACGATATTTCAGTGCATTTCTTCTACATTGTCTACTTGAGACTAGTAAACGAAATTCTATTTAAATCCCAAGATGAAAGAAAACCACAATATATGAAAATATTGGACTTCTGTTTAAGTGAGCTTAACAGAAAAAAACAGATACTAAATAATGGAGCCAAAGATTCCAAACTGATGCAGTTTCAAGCTGCCCAGTATAGTTCTTTATCTGTTGATGACAGTTTGAATTCATTTGACATTGAGGCAACAAGAGCTCTTCAAAAATGTATCATATACAGATTTTTGATGACTCAAGACCAAAGAATAATATCTAATTTCTGGGACAGCATTAACTTTAGATCTGTTTATTATAAAAACAACGTTATTGAAAACTGGAATATTTTTATTGAGCAAATGGAAACTATATTCATAAAGGACAAAATACCTATGAAAACTGATATGAAGGTTTATTTGGCAACCCACTTGCTATCCACCTTGGAAGAAGATTTGATTACAAACAGCGAGCAAAAAATTGAAGAAGGTGAATATTTAATCAAAAGATTGAAAGCTCTATTGTATATATAAATGCGCTTTATCTAAAATTATATATCTGTGAAATTTTTAGTCAAAAAATCCATGAACAATCTCTCTATGTTGTCTTCCAAAGAGTTCGCATCAGCCTCGGTTTGTTTACGGATCTTATGAAGCTGAATAAATTGTCTTTTTAATCTTTGTAGAATATTTAGATTCGAAACAAGTTTTTGTTTGACCAAAGGCGACTGGAATTGAATAAATTTTCCTCTATCAACATCTTCATCTTTAAGTAAAAATCTTAAGTTCATAGAATTAACTTCAACATTTAACCACTCAGATAATTTTTTAAGCAAATTTGTTGATATACTATTCAATTTCATTAAGTAATCATTTTGGGTTATTGGCTGAAGCTTTGTTGTGTTTGAAGGCTTCATTTTGTGTGCCAGATCATTCAGTTTTTTACTTTCTTCTTCTGAAAGTGCATTTCCACTGCCTGCAGACATGTACTTTTGAAATTGTTTTGGATACAGACACTTAAGTATTTCTACAACAATTTCATCGGTTACTTCGTCTTGGTTTTGTAAAAACTTAAAGCATGGGGAGTCCCATCTGTTTCTTTCATTAGGCTCTTCAAATCTCATAGCTAATTCGTTTATCAAGCTCTTTTCCCACTTATTTTCATTTCCTTCTTCTTTAACAACATGGTCTCCTTCTGTATCTAGTTGGCCTGCTGCACTCAGTTCCAGCAAATTTCCAACCTTGTTTCCATTTTCCAAATTATCAGTATTTTTTATTGTGTAGACTAAGCAGTAGCCTTCATTAAAATTTTTGCAGTCTATAAAAAGTTGGTATCTAAAGCCTTTGATATAATTTAAACTATTTACAATAACAATGTTTTTCAAATTGACATCTCTTCTCATTATTGACTGAATTTTTCCTCTATTAAATTTTTCTAACTTAGGATCAGAATATGAGCTTGGTGGAATAGATAATGTTTCGTCTGAGTGGTAAATTATGTTCGGCTTGAACGACAAAGGAGATTTCTCGTTTTTATCATCAAAAAATTCATTTAACTTAGTGATTAATGTTTCACATGTTTTAGTTTTACCTGAGTTAGGCAGCCCAGTCAGCAAAATCAATGGCATTTTTTGTATAGCTGAATATAAATTTGTTAAGAATGGTTAAGTTTACTTTTTTCTTAGTTTACTTCCAAAGCTTTATTTATCAATGGTTTTGGAATTAAAAGGCAGACAGGAGTATATGTCATTATACATTAGTTTTTCTTTTTTTTCTTTCTCCTAATTTTTGTTTTTTTTTTTTTCTACTTCAATTATAAACTATATGATGGATATTTTTTAAAAAAGAAAAAAAAAAAAAAAGCTAGTCTTGAATTTTTCACCCGTTTTGGGAATTCAAATATACTAATGATGATGTTAATATTTCACAGATTTTTTTAAAAAAAGAATAGTATAGAAGATAACTTTTAAACTTAAACTTAAACTTAAACTTTACAACTAGAAAAGTTAGAGATCAACCGTATTGAAATATACTACAGAAAATCACTAAGCAGTAACTTTTTTTTTCTTTTTTGTTTTCAAAAGCTTTTAAAACGCCGTATATTATAAGTGTACATCACATCTGTTAACAAAAATCAATATAAGCAAAGGAGAAGCTTCTAGAGGTTCACTAATGAAACAAAAAGTTAGCTTTCCAGTGCTTGCAGCAATAAGAAAATTTCATGTGAGCAATGCAAACAGACAGCTTCCAATTAAAACAAATGCTGTCAAAGATCAGAATATAGAAAAAACTGTTTTTGCTAACGTTGCGCTAACAAAAAAAGATCTGGATTTCAAACCAAGATTAGAATTCAACTCACAAATTGTACCAACGTTCAAAAGTATTAAAGTGCCGCCGTATGACGTGTTGAAAACTCTGCTGCCTATTTACAAGCAGTGTCAATTTTTGATAGAAATAAGAGACGTTAGAACTCCTTTTACTTCTAAAAACGTCATGTTCGATTTGTTAGGTTTGAAAACTGTTACAAAAGCAGACATTGAGCATGCCAATGAAAGTAGACCAGAGTGCAAGCAGACAAGTATAGAAGAAATGCTGATGGAGCAAATTGATGGTAAGAATTTGTACGACGAGTTGGAAAAAGTAGATTCTGACACCTCAACCAAAAAAGTGCGAAATGTTGAAAAGTTAATCGTGTATACTTTTGGTGACTATCTAAAGCGTATGGCACAGGAGGGCATAGTCTCCAGAAAACTTGTTTCGGAATACAAAAAAAAGCTGAATTTTTATCATAAAGCAATGAATGAAAACTATATCATCATTGATGGTACCAACATAGAAAAGTCAGGAAAAGAATTGAGGACTGCTTTGAGAGCCTTTTATTACAGATACGTCAAAGCATATGACAACATTGTGTCTCCTATTGGATTCAATTGTATGATCACTGGTATTCCAAATGTTGGTAAGTCAAATGTCATCAATTTGCTTAAGCACTGTTTAGACAAAAAATTGAAAAATAAGATTAAGAAAGTGTGCAAATCACAAAACTTTAGTGGTACAACAAGAAACGCTTCCGGAAGAATTAAAGTTGATGACTTTTTAAACGGCATTTATATCATTGATACACCAGGTTTAAGTATGCCCCCTTCTATGTATGATATAGAAATGAAAATGTCTCTAGCCATGAACTCAGAGCAAATCACTGTGCACGGAACTTCCTTGAAATCACTGAAAGTAAGCGACGTTGATGAAATTATGGAGTTGGACTATTTGTTGTATTTGATAAACATACAATTAAAAAAAGAGATAATTAAAAACGAGCTACAGATTCCTTTTGTCAATAATGTGTGGGATCTGTTGGAGTGGTACTGGCAAAGTGTGCTTTTGGTCGACATAAAAAACAAAAAGGAGTCCAGATCAAGATTTGAACGAGACATAAGTGAGAAATCAAAAATTTCCAAATTTCTACTTGAAAACACCAACAAGAGGCTCAACAACCAAGTTAAAGACACAAGACATGATGTGTATCTGAATTGGCAAAACATTGCTCACCATTTGCACAAAAATTATTTGAATAAATTAAGAGGATTCTACATGCCCTGTTATGATATAAGTTTCTGGCTTGGTGTCAATCCAAATGAAGACCCCCACCTGACTCATTACAAGGAATATATTAGCAAGCAAATTAAAAAGCTGCTGTCCAAACATCCGGAAATGCAGATTGAATTGATGGAGGCTTCTGTTGAAGTCAAAACAAGATTGAAAATAGCTGAAGAGATTAAGCAAATCAAGCTGAAAAATAACAAATCCAGCCTTTCCCCCAAAGCAATAGAAGCCATAAAAGCCAAGCATGAGGGAAAGAAAAAAAATGCTTTCATGAGAGCCTATAACAAGATTTTGTTTGAGTAAGATCTTGTAATAAACACAGCCTCCAAGCAAAATGTTTTGTCTTAGCTGTAATGACTGATTGTGAAGATGAATATTTGACATATTGTATACACGCTATTACTCATATCGGACCGGTATTTTCAATATATCGCCTTATTCATGGCGGGTTTTTTTTTATATGCGCGTGTTTTTTTTCATTGCTGTTTTAAAAAAAAAAAAAAAAAATGTTAATGTTTATATAAGCTTAGTGAACAATTTACCGATTTTTCAAAATTTTTCAGAGATATTTTAGACAATATATTAATAATGAACCTTTGATTGAGCACTTTTTTCTTGAAATAAATTCAATAAATAATGAAATAAGATTAAACATAATCTGTAAAGCCAAAAAAGTCAGAAGCTAAAATATAGACAGCTAATAGCAATTTTATTTGTAGAAAAACAAGTAGTTTTTTTTTTTCCAAAGTATAAAAATTTCGGTTATTTGTCGCTAATTAAGCACTGAAAAAAAAAAAAAAACCTAAGTATAGGCTCAAATAATTAATATATCTACAAAGAAATGGGACAAGAAGAAAAGATTGAAAACAAGTCAGCAGCTCAAAAAGTTTCTACTACAGGTTCTTTCATTGCAGGAGCCGCAGCAGCATGCATAGCTGTAACAGTCACGAATCCAATTGAAGTTGTTAAAACTAGAATGCAGCTGCAAGGTGAACTTAGTGGTAAAACGGGCTCAAAAGTGTACACCAATCCTTTCCAAGCTTTAAAAGTTGTATTTGAAAACGAAGGAATCAGAGGCTTACAAAAGGGCTTGAACTGTGCCTACATATATCAAATCGGTTTAAATGGTTGTAGATTGGGTTTTTATGAGCCTGTAAGATACCAACTAAACAGGGTTGTCGTTCCTAATGGTGAAGATCCTCACAAACTACAAAATCCTATTATTAACGTTATGTCAGGTGCTATTTCTGGTATTATCGGTGCCATAATCGGATCCCCATTATATTTAGTCAAAACTAGAATGCAATCTTATTCTCAATTTGCTCAAATTGGTCAGCAAACCCACTACAAATCATTTTTGGACGGATTAACCCAAATCTACACAAAGGAAGGTGGTGTCTATGGTTTGTTCAAAGGTGTTGATGCTGCCATTTTAAGAACAGGTGCTGGTTCTGCTGTTCAATTGCCAATTTATAACACAGCTAAAGGATTTTTGTTGAGCAAAGGTTTGATGCAAGAAGGAACAGCACTGCACTTAACTGCATCTTTGATTAGTGGTATTGGTGTAGGTATTGTTATGAATCCATGGGATGTTATTTTAACCAGAGTTTACAACCAGCAAGGTCACTCTTATTACACTGGCCCAATTGACTGCATGAAAAAAACTATTAAGTCAGAAGGTGTTATGGCTCTTTACAAAGGATTTGGAGCCCAGATATTTAGAGTTGCCCCACATACAATTTTATGTTTGACATTTATGGAACAAACCATGAAGGTTGTTGCTGCTG
Source organism: Hanseniaspora hatyaiensis (nom. inval.) (assembly GCA_030573555.1). Taxonomy (NCBI): domain Eukaryota; kingdom Fungi; phylum Ascomycota; class Saccharomycetes; order Saccharomycodales; family Saccharomycodaceae; genus Hanseniaspora; species Hanseniaspora hatyaiensis (nom. inval.). The sequence goes on from JAJMDM010000153.1 coordinate 53,868, forward strand.
TTGAAAAAAAACTGTTGGCCTAATCATAGATTTTCTTTACTATATATATACAACTGTGCACTGCGTTGTAATCTTATAAATCATAACCATTTTTTTGCTTCTTCTTCTTTTTTTTTTTTCAATCACGTTTAAAAGTTCAAAATCGCTTAAAATACACAAATTGCCAAATGTGGCAACGCCATCTGTAAACAGAAATATTGGCTTTTATCAATTGGTAAAAAAAAAATTTGAATGCTCATTTGTAAATTTACATAGTAAATTCAAAAGATAAGAACATTTTTGATTTGAAATACAAAAACTTCATGTTTTTGTTTGATTCTTATTGACGCGTTTGTGTAGAGAGCTGGGTTTTAGTAAGGTTCTATATAAACAAGCTGAATTGGCAGAATTGCAAGCATTGAATTAGGTCAATCAACTCATCGGTGATGCCGTTAAATGTTGAACAGTAATGGACTCATCTTAATTTTTTTTTTTTGTTTAAAAGGAAAAATTGAAGTTTTAATATTGAATGGTAATAATAATTATGACAACTAATAGTTCTAAAACCAGAAAGCAATCAAAAGTCAAAGCTTTTCAAGTCCCAAAAAAAAAAAAAAAATTCTTTCAGTAGGCATGATTTCCAATATTAAATACATACTCTTCAATCACAGCAAACCAATAAACACAGCTAAGTACAACAGTTTTAGTTGGGGTTTTTCATGCAAAAATTTTCGAAACAGTGTTGCCAGTACACTGCATAAGATTTTGTATTTCATTTTATCATTAAAAATAGTTTCTAATTTTTTGTCATTGGCTGAAACTTTTTTTTTAATCCTGATTTCATACGGAAAAATACCTGTACACCTTTCTTTTATAATGGATGGTAATAGAAGATTTGCTCAGTCCATTCATCAGCCTTTAGAAACTGGCCATGAAGTAGGATCGCATGTGTTGTTTCAAATAGTTTTCTTTGCTAAAACAATAGGAGTCAAGCATTTGTCTGTTTATGCTTTTTCAATTGAAAATTTTAACCGAACCCAGAAGGAGGTCGATTTGCTAATGGAACTATTGCTAAAAAAATTAACCGAACTTTGCTCAAAAATAACAGATAAGAAAAATTCCGACTTTCCAATATTCAAAGGAACTCAAATAAAATTGATTGGGGACAAATCATATCTAGCTTATGACATGGTGTCTAAGATTGAAGAAATTGAAAGTAAAACAAAAATCTCAAATCCTGATGAGATTTTTTTTAACATATACATATGCTGCCCATATACATCAAGAAATGAAATTTTTCATTCAATGAAAGAAAACATGGCTTATAAAATAAACAACTATGAAAGTTTTACAATTACTGAAAAGAGTTTGGAAGAAAAAATGTTTTTGTCTAAATATGCATCCAGCTGTGATTTTTTGGTAAGAACTTCTGGAGCTAGAAGATTAAGTGATTATTTGATGTGGCAAAGTAATCGAAATTGTTTTTTTGAATTTTCCAAAACTTTATGGCCTGAGTATGGATTTTTAAATTTTTATAAATCAATCTTAATATTTGGATATAATAAAAATTTACTCTGCAGGGAGCATCCTGAAGATTGTCAAATTCAAAAGTCCAATTGCTCAGTAAAAGCTTATTTCCAAAAAAAGCATTTAGCAATGCTGAATAAAGTTAACTTATACATTGGTCAGAGTAAAATTTTATTTCCTTTGTTCATTATTAAAAGAAAGTTAAACATTCATAGCTCTAAAACCACACTTGAGGAATTACAGGCCGCTCCTAAATTTGCTGAAATAAATAAACACTGCTGATCGTAAAAACAAAAAAATCAGTCATGATGAATTTATTTTAAAAAGCTTAAAATTATTTTGCTATATTTCTTCTGAAAGCATTATAAACCACAACATCTGCTACAAGAACTAAAATCCCAGAAAACAAACAAAGCAAAACTCTGTAGTTAATGTTAACGTATGGAGTAAAATACCAACAAGCAACAATTGCACTGATCACTGTGATAGCAATATTTAAAATAGTTGTAAGTATTTCTTTAACCTCTTTATGTAGCATTTGAGGAGTCATTGTGTCTTCTTCGTCTTTTGTATCATATATTTTATTAATTGTCTGTTTATTTTTTATTGTTTCCAACTCATTTTTAAAGTTTTCACTATACTCCAAACCATTAATTCTTGGTAGAGTAGGTGAAAATGTAATGTCAATAATGTCATCAAAACTTAATTTTTTGCTTTGTATATTAAGTAAAAAATCATTCACACTTAAAGACTTTTCCGGTTGTCTTTTCTTGTTATAGTTATCATTGGTTTCTAGCTTTGCCAACCTTTGAGTGTCTATTCCTGGAATATTAATAAAAAATAGATTGTCTTCCGCTATATCTTTTTTCATTTTGTGGTTTTATATAATATATTTTTGCTAGATTATATTGCATTTATTGTTTTTCCTTATTTTTTTTTATAGTCTATTATTTAAAAATATTTAGCTGATTAATGATGTCTTTACAAAGTAAATCAAAATATTGCTTTGCTGTTTAAAATTTATACTTGTTTGTTGCTCTTAGTTTGGACCTAACACTAGCATCTTGCAGCGTAAATATGATTAATTGAAGTTTTTTTTTTTTCAGCTTGTAAAAAGAAATGAGAAAATTAAATCCGCAGTGTGAGTGTCTACCTTTCAAAAATGAAAATCTCATGAAAATAAAAAGATTTTCCATAACAGTCTTGAATAAAGATAAAATAAAATCAAATTAATAATATTTTATAAATCAGAGAAGAATCATCAAAGAGTAAAAAAAGCTAAGATCTAATTTTTACTTGTTTTCAAGTAATCTATCTTTTCAAATGCAAAGATGTTGCTTAGTTAGCAAACCAAAATCAAAACCCAGTTTGGTTTTGTAATATTTGTTTACTCATATCACGTGATTTAAAATTTGTTTACATAAACAATTCATTTTTTAAAAGTAAATGTGTTTGTTTAACATAAATAAAAAACCTTAATATAAAAAAAAAATTAAACTAAAAACATATTTTAAAATATTCACAATTGTAGACATATACGTTATTTTTATCTTTGCTTATCAAGCTTTATATTTTAATTTCTTAATACTCATTTCTTTCGAACAACGAAATGGTTTAACAAAAGAAAATGGCAGCATCTATAATAGTAAGAAAAACGTGGAGCGCAAATACATTTATGAAATGACTTTTTTTTTTTTTTTTTACAGGAAAATGACGGATGTCAAGAAGTTTTTTTTTTATAGTAACTTGTAAGAACAAAAAAATAACAATTCATAATCAAGAAAATATTTTAAATATTTCTCAGTTATCATATTTGATTATTGAGCTCTATATATACTGATAAAAAAAACCAATAACAAGAACAACAAAAAAGGGCTTTGCAACAACATACTGCGCTGAATATTTCAACTCAATAGACCTAATATTTGTTTAAAACTTGCAGAGCAGTTTTTTTTAAAAAAAAATGACAGAGCAAACTGAAGTCAGCAACAACACTTTTTCTGATACAGAAGAAAATGAAGACAAAATCATAATAAATAAAAAAGTGCCACAAATGAGTTTGAGCGAAGTCTTTGAAAATGAAGCTGCACATCCTCTTGACAGTACATGGACAATGTGGTATACTAGACCTAAAACCCACAAGAAGTATAATTGGAAGTCGCAGTTGCAACCTATTGCTGACATTAACAGTATTGAAGAGTTTTGGGCACTTAATGCACTAATACCTTCAATTGAGGAAATACCTATCAAAACCGACTATCACTTGTTTAGAAAACCTTTAAGACCAGAGTGGGAAGATAAAAAAAACAGTAAAGGAGGAAAAATAATTGTGGAGTTCAATGATTACGAAAGAATGTCTACTGTATGGATAAATATAATGCTAATGGCTATTTGCGAGCATTTTGAAGATTTAGAACCTCTTAGTGAAAATGACAGATCATGGCTGGACAAGTCCGTTTTGTTCTATCATGATTTTGACTCAAGCAACGAGAATTTAACTTCTGAGTATGACAAAGATTATTCAAAGGAAAACCCTGTCATCAATGGTGTGGTTTTCAGTAAAAGATACAAATATCTTAGAGTATCTTTATGGGCAAAATACTCTTTTGATAAAATAAAAAGTATTCAAATTGCATTGAAAATTAGAAGTTTAATAATTAACTGGTTAACAGCTCATGAACTCAATGAGCAGTATAAGTTTGAAATAAAAGAAGAAGAGGTAATCAACTACGGGCCTCATGAAAATAACAAACCTTTAAAAGAAGTGAATATTGTAGTTAAGTTTTTAACTTTGAATGATAACATCCACTTGCTTTCTCTTCCTGTTGAACAAAATGAAGAAGAGTAAATTAAAAGTATATACACAAAATATCATTTTTATTTATTTATTTTGTATTCTTTAGAAGAATTAAACTATTATTGCTCTATCCTCAAATTTGTCAAAACCAAAAAAAAATACCACAAACACGTGATTAAATCTTTGGCAAATAAAAAAAAAAAAATACAAAGTTGTAAAGGGGGGATCCGGGAATTGAACCCGGGACATCTTGCACCCAAAGCAAGCATCATACCACTAGACCAATCCCCCGTATTAAAACTTTGATGTCTGTTTAAATTGTTTTTAATTCAGTTTAACACAAATTATAAGGTTGACAAAAATTATTATTAGTTTTATTTAAACACGTTTTTTTGTATATTAAACATTTTTAGTGTAAAAGTACATTTTTATTCATCGTAAGTTACAGTACTCAAAGACGACGATAATGCATCGAACAAAACTATTGTGGTTTTTGTAATAATACTTTTGGGCTTTTCCAAAATAATTAAAAATAAAATATTGCTTGTTAACTAAATTCTTTATCAAGTTTTCGAATTATATTGTTTTTGTAAAAGCCTTAAAACTGCCATTCTTTAACCAGCTTTGAGTGATACCTGGTCATCCAACGGTGTTTGAAACTTTACATTTAAAGTGCCAAACACCAGAAAAACAGATTTCATAATTAGGAGTTTATGTTTCAGCAAAAATAAAATAACAAAAATTTATTAATTTTATTAAGAACAAAACCATTTTTATTTATTTTTAATGTTTAAACATGATCTTTAATATGTTGGTTTCAAAATGAACAGCATGATTTCATTGTTACGGTTAATGATGTATAATTTTTTTTATGGATTGCAACAATTTAATCAGTACAGAAAGCTTTGAAAAAAACACAATATTATAACCTTATGGAGGGATGGCCGAGTGGTCTAAGGCGGCAGACTTAAGATCTGTTGGACAGAGTCCGCGCGAGTTCGAACCTCGCTTCCTTCATTTTTAATATCTATTTTTTAATTTTTATTTTTTACAACTAAAACTGTTTGTAAATCAATTTGTTAAAATCTTTGCTAATAACAAATACAATGGAGGGATGGCCGAGTGGTCTAAGGCGGCAGACTTAAGATCTGTTGGACAGAGTCCGCGCGAGTTCGAACCTCGCTTCCTTCATTTTTTGCATTTTTATAATCAATTGTTGTTTTAATTTTTTTTTTGTTTATTTATATATTTCAAATTGAACATCAATTATTATTACTAAGTTAAAATCATAAATTTTTGTATTTAAAAAAAAAAAGAAGAAAAATACGGAGTCTTGGCTTTCTTTAATTTTTTTAAATAATAAAGTAAAAGAAAATAAACAATCCCCAATACTTATAACATTAGCGTTGTGTCTAGTTTTTAATTTTTAAAGCTATGGAGGTCACTAATAACCTTGATGTCTCGTTATTAAAGACACCGGACATTGTTAATCTTAGAAACTGGAGCATGTCGAATTCTCCAGGATCAGAATCAAACACTAAGAAAACCCAGCAAGAATTAAAAAATAATAATGAAACACTACAGAGCAGAAAAAACACAGTTGAAATAGAGGAAAATAAAGAAAAGCGCAGCTTTAAAAACCACAGAGTTAATAAAAAACATTCAAAGAACAATGACAAAATAGGTCCTTGGAAGCTAGGAAAAACTTTAGGAAAAGGATCTTCAGGGCGTGTAAGACTTGCAAAAAACCAAAACACAGGTCAAATGGCTGCTGTTAAAATTGTTAATAAAACCAAAAGAAAGTTCAGCAGCACTGAGACCCACTCAGAAAACTCAAAAAACGCTTACTTTGAAGAAGGAGTTGTGCCGTATGGTATAGAGAGAGAAATAATAATTATGAAACTTGTTTCCCATGATAATATAATGAGTCTTTACGAGGTTTGGGAAAACAAAAACGAACTTTACCTGATTTTAGAGTATGTTGACGGCGGAGAGTTATTTGATGTTTTGGTTAATAGTGGTAGACTGCAGGAATATGAAGCTGTTTACTATTTCAAGCAAATTATTCAGGGTGTCTCATATTTACACGAATTTAACATATGCCATAGAGATTTGAAGCCAGAAAACATTCTTTTAGATAAAAAAAACCAAAAAATTAAAATTGCTGATTTTGGTATGGCTGCTTTAGAACTATCTGATAGATTGCTCACAACAAGCTGTGGATCACCTCATTATGCCTCACCTGAAATAATCAAAGGCCAGAATTACAATGGTTCTCCTAGTGATGTTTGGTCTTGTGGCGTGATTTTATACGCTTTACTGGCGGGTTATCTGCCTTTCAATGATAGCGACATAAAGACTTTGCTTGAAAAAGTTCAGAATGGAAAATTTAACTTTCCTGATTACTTTTCAGAGGAAAGCAAAAATTTGATTGAAATGATGCTCCAGGTTGATCCAGAAAAAAGAATACATATAAACGACATTGCACAACATCCACTGTTACTAAAATATTTTAAAACATCAAAGAATAAGTCAAATACAAACATCAATACGTTGCTCAAAACTAAGGAACTGAATGCTAAAAAAAAAGAGTACCTCTTGTCTTCAAAAGCTAAAGAAGCAGAGTATTCATATCTTAGTGAAGAAAAAGACATCAAAATGAATATTGTTGAAAGTTTGCAAATTTTGTGGCACGGAGTTCCAAAATCGAAAATCATTCAATCATTATTGAGCAAAGAGAAAAATGAAGAAAAGTTTTTTTATTTCTTATTAGAAGAGTATCAAAGCAATCAATACAAAACTGCAAACGAAAAACAACTAGCTAAGAAAGGAGAAAATGCTAATTCAAATGAAAGTAAAAAACTTCAAGAAGAATATGATTTAGCTCCTCACTTAAACCCTATATCGAGATTTTCATCCTTTATGTCTTTTAACAACTATGAACATTACTTGAAAGAAAATGAAAATTTAGTTACTGAAAAGAGCCTAATAAATGACTTAAAACCAGGATTAGGAATATATTTAGACAGCACACCTAATCATACTAAAGTTAAATCTACGCATAAGTCTTTGTATGATTTAAATTCAATATCTAAAAGATCGTTGCATTTAAGTACTTATTTAATTAATAGCTCATCCACTGAAACAATGGAAAAGAAAACGCAAGATATAAAATCCGGAAACTATGAATTATTTGAGACAAACACAAATCATAGAAATGATTTATCTAAAATTTGCGAGTCATTATTGTTTGATAATACAATTAATGAGAAACAAGAATCTTCTGGTGATACTGTTGTAGAAAATAGATTTGTTAAAATGAGTTTAGATCCTAAGATTAAAAAAAATACTCTAAAAAATTTGAGTGTCTTTTTGAATTTAAATAAAGATGATAAAAGTAAGCAGCATGAAATTGGAATGGAAAAAATAAAAAACAAAACCAATGAAGAGATCAACATAGCAAAAGACCAAAAAAGTAAAGGTAATTTGATTCAAGAAAATAACGGTTTAAGTAACACAACTACTTTTCAAGACTTGAAACTTTTGTTAAAATCAATGGAGTTAGATGAGGAACAAGCTATAGTAAGCATTGTCAAAGAAAATGAAGCAGAAACAGCTAAAAAAAGTCCAACACCTAAACAAACTGTCAGTGATACATCTGAGAAAAAGGATAAAATGTTCAAAAGCTTACCAACTACTAAAAGTTACCTATTTGCTGATGTTGATAGTAGCTTTTCCATAAATAATTTAGCATTGAAAAATTCAACAAGTTTTGACAGGCCAATAAATGTTAAAAGACAAGTAACATCAGTCACTGAAAACAGCGAATTGTATGGTGGAAATTCTTCAATAGGAAGAGATTTAAAAGTAACTTCAATCAATAGAGTTGGCAATATAAACCAAGGCAATGAAAATCTAGATTATAGAGGAAGTCTTTATATCAACAATGATTCTGATATCAATAAAAGCTCTTTTGATGACATTAAGAAAACTTTTTCGGAAGAAATGCTTAGAAAGGAAAAACTAATAAGTGCTGCAAACCAGCATGAAAGCTTATATCAAAATCGAGATAGCAGACTACTAGAAATATCATTGGGCGATATAACAAATGAAAATTTAAATGAGATAGTGTTTGAAGAAGACAATACAGCTAGTGCTAAAAAAAACAATGGTGTGCGTGTGATTGAAGACTTAACAGAAAATGAAAACGAAGTTTGCGAAGAAGAAACAGCATTGCATGCATTTGATGGGAGGCAGAAAACAGCCAAAGCAGTGGACGGAAATACCAGAGTAACCATGCTTTTTGATGAAAATGAGAAAAAGTTTTTTGAGGATCTATCGAGTTCAAAGTTGGAAGCTAAGAAAAAATCAACTTTGAGCTTCAAAAACCCTGTTGATGGGACATCTAAAAACACAGAAAAATCAAAAGTTAAGGAAAGAAAAAATTTCAAAAGCGAGTTACACGTACAGAAAATAAGAAGCAAAAAGCCAGAGCCCAGAAATGCGAAAGGAAACCAATCAGGCAATTGGTTTATAAGACTGGTCAGCAGAATAAGCTCAGGAAGCAATACAAGCACAGCTACAAGAGTAAACTCAACCATATCGACAGTTGCCAAAAAGGAAGAGGAGTTTTCTAGTGGGCAAAGAAAAAGCTCAGCCATTGATTTTTACGATCAATTATCGAAGCCTAAGGTCATATTGCACGAGAGGATGTTCAATTGCCATAAGAAGCGTGACATTCCGTCTATAAACAAGGCATTGTTTTCAGAACTTGACTCAATGAAAAAGACGCATACAAATTTGAGATATGATATCATGCTGCAAGACCAAAATCTAATGACTTGCAGCATCTACAACCGAAATGAAGAGTATGATTCAATAGCTATAAAGCTAAACTCTGTTCATTTGTCAATTGAAAAGCTGATAATTGACCAAAGTATAAACATAACATTGTCGCAGATAAGAACATCAGATGAATCCAATCCCGAAAAAATTAACTTGTTTAATGAGCTGAGCGCTATGCTTTTAAAAAACTTTTAATCAACGGAAACCTGTAAAACTTTATGTTTGAGTCACACTTCTGCTCAGCATTCGTATATTTTTACTCCAAAATTAATATTTATTAAAACTAGAAACTCTTCTGACTACATTGTTTCTTGTCGAAAAGTAAGATTTAAACCAAATGACGAAAGTTAGTTACAACATCTCGTTTGTTTACAACATCTCATTTATTTATATGTATGCTTTATAATTTCTTTTTTTTTTTTGTCATTTAGTTCAATTTTTTTTTTATTAATGAAAATTCATATGATCATTTCGGTTTTTCTGATTTATTAGTGCTTTTTTTTTTTTTTTTCTTTTGGCGTGTTTTGATTTGTTTACTAATTGCTTTTTAAACAACTAACAGCTTCATTTTATTAAAACTATATAAAACCCCGAAAACATATACTCACACTTCGAAATGAACGCCGGCGAGGTAAGTGAGGTGTCGACTGCTTTTTCAGTAGATGACGACATATCGTTTATATACAGCAAAGTCAGAAAGGAAGGAAGTCGAAATAACAAAGTGCCTGCTAACTCAGGCATCCATGACAAAAGCATCAAAAACTCTGAAAATCACATCTACAAACATTACAATGATGAGCTGCGTGATAATTTTGGAAGTCCAGTGATAGACAACAGCGACTACTTCAAAGACATCATAGATGTGAAAACGGAAAAGAAATATAACTATGGAATTGCAACAGTATATGTGATTCTACTCGTTTTTGTGATAAACATGCTGATAAAAAATATAGCTGAGCTTAGAAGCAACGCACTACAGGAAAACTACCTGGAGGCGAATCGACTTATACAAGAAGAAATGGCAATTATAAAACAAAACAACAAAATTATGAATGATAAAATAAACGGCATCGAAGACGACCTGCTTGTGAAAAATGCCGTTGAAAAGGCATATAACAGTGTTTACGGGAGAAAAAACCTGATGAACTACAAGTTCGGGACACAGCTCGTTAAAGAAACAACAAGCAAATCGTGCTATGGAGACAGCAAGATCGTGGCAGTGGACCTGCTCACTCCATCGTACATCCACGACGACACTGTGACCTGGGAGTGCCTTCTGGAAAAAAACAGGCCCTACTGTGAGCTTGGCATCCGATTCCACGATCAAATGCTGATAGAGAGAATAGTATACAATCACGGCAAAAACGCAGCGAAAAAAATCCAGCGGTTCAGAGTTTTTGCCGAGCAGGACGGCGAGCGTGTGCCCTGCGGTGACCACTACGCTGATCTCGGAAGCACGAGCTCGTACGAGTTCATCGAAGTGTCTGCTGGACCAGGGACTCAGGTGCAGAGCCTGGTCATTCACATGTATCCTCGTGAGACCGCATCGCAGTGCGTGACGGTGAACAGCTTTGTGATCAACGGCCAGGCGGCGTAGAGCGTGCACGTGCCCTGCCCGAGGAGGGATCCTGCCTGCAGCGGAAAGGAAGATCCCGCACGTGCCAGCCCCCAGCAAACATATGTAACACTAGCCACACATCCCCCTTTCTGCTGGCACTCCCTGCATGCTCCCGAAAACAAAGGCTACTCCGTTGCGCGCCGAAGGCAGAAAAAGAAATTGGCTCATGCTCTGCAGCAGCACACGTGGGGGAAAAATGCCCAATATTGATGGGATACATGCAAAATTAAGACTCTCTTTTTTTTTTATTATTATTATTGTATACTATTTTTTTTTTTACAACATCCCTTTAAAAACACAGGCAGAGAGTGCAATTTTAATTCCTATATTAACAGCTGTGCTGCGATCCACAGCTTTTTTCACAGCTTCTCAAGCATGTTTCGATGCGATTTATATAAGAATGAGCGATAAGTTGTTGTTGCTTCAGGCAGATTGTCAACTTACTTGATTCTCTGCAGAGTGCAGACTGCGTTCTCCTGCACTTCTTTTATCTTCACGGTTGCATGCATGATTTTTCGCTTCACAACCTTTTTTTTTTTTTTTTTTTTTTCACTTATTCTGACAACCAATAAGACCAAACCAAGCAGCAACTTCATCGCAACACCTTTGAACAAAACAGCCCAGATCTCCCACCAACAGCACACCAATGGTCCAGTTTGGCAACTACCTAACAAACAACATCAACTCCAGCTACAGCAGCATCGAGAACTTCAATGTCGCTGACAACTACATCCAGTACAACAGCCTGAAGAAGTTTTTGAAGGAGAACAAAAACAACTGGGACGACAACACAGAAGTTGAATTTATAGAAAAGCTGGAAGACAATCTAAACAGAATTTACAATGTTGTGCAAAAAGAGTACAAGCAAATCATCACCAAACTGAACAAGTTCGAAGACATCTCTTTGAACTCCTTGGACGAGGAAACAGATTTCGAGCTTCTAGAGCTTGAGCTAAACAACCTTATTGCCAGCTTGTATGACCTGGACAAGTTCATCAGACTGAACTACTCCGGTTTCTTGAAAATTCTTAAGAAACACGACAAAACCCTACCTAAGTACATTTTGAAGCCTATCTTTGAAATCAGACTAAACAACAAGCCTTTTTTCAAAACCTTGGAAAACTACGACTACATTGTCATCAAGTTGAGTAACATAAACGAAAAAATCAAAAACAAAGGAAGCAAGCCGTCATATGACAAGCAGAACAGCTCTGCCGGTGGTAAACAAACAAACTTTGTCAGACAAACAACCAAGTACTGGGTCCATCCAGACAACATAACCGAAGTTAAACTGAGAATTTTGAAGAACTTGCCTGTTTTGGTTTTCAACCCTGACAAGGAATTCAACAAGTCTGATATGGCCATCAGCTCCATTTACTTTGACAACGAGGACTTGGACTTGTACTATGGCAGATTAAGAAAAGACGAAGGTGCTGAAGCCCACAGAATCAGATGGTACGGTGGTATGCAAGCCAACACCATCTTTGTTGAAAGAAAAACTCACAGAGAAGATTGGACTGGTGAAAAATCTATTAAGGCAAGATTCTCAACCAAAGAAAAGAATATTAACGACTTTTTGACTGGTAAGTATCAGCTGAACGAAGTCACCACTCCTAACCAATCCAAGGAAAACATCCAATTAAGCAAAGAAATTCAATACTTCCATCTAAAGCATCATTTAAGACCGGCCGTAAGATCTTTTTACCACAGAACTGCTTACCAATTGCCTGGTGATGCCAGAGTCAGATGTTCTTTGGACACAGAGTTAACTTTGATCAGAGAAGACAACTTTGATGGCTACGACAGAACTTCTGGAAACTGGAGAAGAATGGACATTGGTATTGACTGGCCATTCAGCAACTTGCCTGACAAAGACATTGAAAGATTCCCTTATGCTGTTTTGGAAGTCAAGTTGCAAACTCAATTAGGCCAAGAGCCTCCTACCTGGATCAAAGAACTGATTTCCAGTAACCTGGTTGAATCTGTTCCAAAGTTCTCCAAATTCTTGCACGGTATTGCTACTTTGATGCCAAACAAAGTTGACCAAGTTCCTTTCTGGATTCCTCAAATGGATGTTGACATCAGAAAAACCTCTTTTGATGCAAACAAGAACCACCACCAAAGCAGCGCCCCTCAAAACCCATATGATTCTGCAAGAGGAAATCAATTTGATGAAGAAGAAATGGTTGGTGGATTTGGCAGCTATGGATCTTTGCAACCAAATGACATCGAAGACTTAGAAGAAGCTGAAAACTATATTCCAACAAGTGTCTCAAAAGAATCTCCTAACAGTTCTTATTACAAAGAAAAAATTATTTCAAGCAAGCCTGGCTCAATTCAAAGAGCCTTCTGGACTTGTGTATCCAGCATTGACAACTTTTTATACAGTGGAAACGAGTCTGTTGTTGTTACCACTCCAGATTCCTTCTATACCACTGATATTAAAGCTCCTGAGGGAAAAACAATATATGTTCCGATTAGAATCGAGCCTAAGGTGTACTTTGCCACAGAAAGAACATTTTTGTCATGGATTTCCATTATCCTGACATTGAACTCTTTGAATCTGATCCTTCTTAACTACGGTACCCAAACGAACATGATCACCAGTTTAGGGTTCACAATTTGCTGTATGTTTATGCTGATTTGGGAAACATACATTTACTTGAAGAGATGTGTTGCTATCAGAATGAAGTGGAACACAGAAGGTATCTTTGAAGATAAAGTTGGTGTTAACAGTATTGTAGTTTTACTTTTGACCAGTTTTGTCTTTGGCTACTTCGTTAGCTTGTATAACCAGTAGATATATAAGTAAGTGTGCTATATATATATTTCAAAGGGTGCTATATTAAATAATAGTTAATCAACAAAGAAACAACCAAACAAATTACCATTTAATCAATCATTCGTTAGTTTGCTGACTAGATGAAAAAAGCCGTGTGTATCTAATGAGATCAGTCAATCATTGTAGTAATACTTTTAAATAGTAAGATCATTGGGTTATATATGTGGAGACAATCAAAGAAATTAATATTTAAAAAAAAAAAATATTCAAACTAAATCTTGGAAAAATAATAATATCCGATTCATTTTTTATTTTTTTATTTTTTAAAATACATTAATAACCACTATTTGCATTGTGATATGTACATTTTAAAAAAAAAATAATCTTAGCTTATATGCAATTACCCAACATAAACCCAAATACCAAATATATACTTCAATCCATTAATTAGCAACAATTTTTCTTTTTTTTTTTTTATTGCTTTGAAAGAAAAAATAGCCAACACATTTACAGACTGCTATCTTGCATCAATGAATGAATATGCTCATTCTTTTTCCGCAGCAGATAAAGTAGAAACTTTAAATTATTACTTAAATGACTTCAAAAGAAAACTTTTACTGGATAATTCAAATCAAACAGATTGCTATCAGCATGTATTAAGTCTGCTGAAGTGCATTAACAAAAAATTCTACCACAGAAGACTTATAATATCATCTTTGATTGATATAATTGATAATACAGTTACAGACAAAGCCAGTAAATTCCGATTGTACCAAAAAATGTACAGCCTGTGTATTGGCATATACGACATAAAGTTTATTTTTTACTACTGTGACGCAGCAGCAGAATCTGACAACTGCGTTTTTACAATTATAAAAAAGCACAAACAGCTGCTTATAAACGAAAACTCAAAAAATTACAAGTTGCTAAAGTTTTTAGATGACCTGGATCGGCTATACTCTCTAGGCCTGTTAAACTCTCACTTTGAAAACGAATTATTTGTGCCTTTGAGAATCAAAAACTTAGTTCGTGAAAACATAAAGTTAAACAAAAAAAGAAAAATGAATGGCACAAACCACATTATTTCTTTGATTTCGGATGATGAAGACGATCAAGATAGCTATGATCATGTAGATTTATATTTACCAAGTGTTATGTGCAAGAAGCAGAAAATGGATTCATTGATAAAAAATTCAACTAACCAAGTTGCAGACAAAACAGGTACTACAAAACAAAGACCAGAAAGCACATTGCATGGGAATCCTGTGCTTTCTCAAGTTGATGGGCCATATAAATTTAATGTTGATCAATTTTTCAAAACAAAAACAAACAAAGATAAAATTAAACTTGCCAGCTCAGAGGATTGCACCAGAGAAGCCAATTTTGTAACTGATCAGCTGAGGCCGCTACCTGACTCTGGCATCTTAAATCAAAGTACTGGATCAGATTTTCTAAATCATACTCGTAGTTTAAGGCATCGTAAGCGAAACACTGATTCAGTTTTAGATAGTATTAATGAAAAAATTAATGCGTCTTCTGATGAAAATGTCAAATTTAAAAAAGATATGGTGGTTACTGCAAACAATGCAACTAATGATGCTGATATTGAAAACCTGAATGAATTTTTTGACACAAAATTACAGATGACATTGTTGAACAAACTTACAGAAGAAAGTCAATCTGATTTAAGTCAAAATAAGCAAATATTTAAAAACGGTTACATTAAACAAGAGAAAAATGATAAGTTATTTGCAACTCTTACTAGATTGCTAAAGATGAAGAAAAATTACAAAAAAAAGAACTTTACTCCACTGAAAGTCAAATTTGCTGAACAAGAATTTAACATTACTAAAGTTCTAGGTGCAGGTGGGTTTGGAGTGGTTTATTTAGGAATGAGAACAAATGGCAAAATGAAAAAAACTAGTAATTTAGTTTTAAAAGCCATTAAGATTCAAAATTCAAATTGCGACTGGGAATTTTACATTAACAAAGTCATATTTTGCAGACTCTCAAAAAACATTGCTGACAGAAACGTAAGCCGAGAAACAAAAATTCTATATGAACAGTCTTTTAAAAGCATAGCAGACACACATAGAGCAATCTCTTTTGGTGATTATTCTATTTTAATCATGGACTACATTTCAAGTGTGACCTTGCTAGAGCTATCTAATTTTGTTAGATTAGATAAAAATGGCCTGAACAACGATAAATGCAGAGATGTGATTGCTTCTTTTTTTACTTTAGAGCTCATCAAAACAATAGAAAGTTTGCACAGAATAGGCATTATTCATGGTGATTTAAAAGCTGATAACTGTATGTTAAGAACAACAGTTAGAGGTATTGGGAGTAAGAAAGAAGACATAGAGCTTGAAGGTCTTTTTTTGATAGATTTTGGGAAAAGTGTAGACATGACGTTATTTCCAAACAAATCCAAACAATTTGTACATGACGTTGCAAATCCTGATGAGCAGGACTGCCCTGAGGTACGAGATAAAGTTCCATTTAATTATGAAATAGATTACTACGGAATTGCTGCAGTTGCCCACACTTTGCTATTTAGCGAATACATTGAAACTAATGTCAACGTGATTGGTGACCATAAAGTATACAACATTAAACGAAGTTTGCCTAGGGGATCAAGAGACTTTTGGTCGAGCTTTTTTGATACTTTCATTCACAGCAGTAGATTGAACAGATCAACACAGTGGCCAATGATTGATACTTTACAAAAGTTTCGAATGAGTTTGTCTAGTAGATTAGAAGAAAATGAAAGAACTGCAGAAGCTTTAAACAAAATCAAAATGACATTACTAGAAGAAGTATTTAACTAAAATTATAGGAAAAAAGAAAAGTTTTGAAGAACAATGAAGTAAAGACAGCATTAAAAGCACTAACGGAATTATAACAGTACTTTAATAATGATACTGTTTCTTAATATATTTCATTGATTCACCATACATAAACTCATATTCAACAACAACAACAACAAAAAACTAAATGAAATAAAAATAGTTGTAACCATAAATATTAAAACAAAACGCTATATAATCTGAAAATATTAATTATTGATCTTTGTTAATAGCACTTACAATATCATCTACTCTTAATAACATACAGGATGCTTCTATACTGGTTTTTAAAGTTTGCTGCTTGATTAATTCTGGTTCCCAAATGCCGTACTGTGTCATGTCAACTATTTTACCTGCTTCACCGTCAATACCAAATGTCAATTCACCATTTGCATGCTTAGCTCTTAGCTGTGACAACAGCTTAATAGGATTACCACCAGAATTCTGAATCAAAGTTCTTGGAATACATTCCAACGCATCAGCAATAGCTTGATAAGGCCACTTTTCAATACCTGTAAGGGCTTCAGCCCTTTTTCCAAGTTCTACTGATAAAGCCATTTCAGTGGCTCCACCACCCGGACACAAGTATGGTGATATCAATATATTTCTAACAACAGCCATGGAATCTTCAATATTTCTCATCAGTTCATTTAAAATATCTTTTGAAGGGCCTCTCAACAAAACAGTACATGCCTTGGCGTTCTCAGATTCATGAACGTAAGTGTAATACTCATCACCGATCAATTCAACTTTGAATTCCTTTGCATCAGTACCTATATCAGAGTCTTTTAAGTCATCGATTCTGTTGACAATGGTTGCTCCGGTTATTTTAGATAATCTATTTAAATCAGATTTCTTCACTCTTCTTAAAACAGATACACCACCTTTCATCAAATAGTGTTGAGCTAAGTCCGAAACTCCCTTTTCAGTAATTACAACATCTGGCTTAAACTCTAAAATTGATTCACATAGCTTTGCAACTTGTTCTTCTTCAATCTCCAAGTATCTGTTCCAATCATTTTCATTGGTGATTTCTATGTTAGTTTGCGACTCTCCCTTTTTGTACTCCAATGGACAATCTAGTAAGACAATTTTAGGGTTTTTGATATGTCTTTTCATAGATGGATGGACAACATCTTTGTTCAAAATAGAGCCTTTAATCAACTTACTTTCGGAAACGTCTCCACCTACAAGCTTTTCAACCTTGATAAATCTTTTAATGTCAATGGTTTCGTTGACGTCATCTTTAACCATTCTAACGGCACCTAAACTTAATCTACACAATTCATCGTTGGCATAGTAGTTCATGTATTTTGTTCCAAGGGAAGACTTAATAAGTTGAATCATTATTTCATCGTTTTCAGTATCAATTTTCTTACTGATGTCTTTCAAAATGTCTAGCGAGTCCTTTAAACACATCTTCAATGCCTTGTTTATAACAACAGGATGGATTTGTCTTTCCAGTAGATAATGTCCTCCAACTATAGATAAAATTTCACCTGTCAATAAAATAACTGAGGTGGTCCCATCACCAACTTCATCGTCTTGAGTTTTTGCTAGATCAATGATAAATTTGGCACCTGGTTGAACAACTTCGATTTCTCTTAAGATGGCATTACCGTCATTGGTTAACACAATTCCACCCATAGGATCTAACAAAAGCTTCAACATAGCTTTTGGACCCAAACATGTTTTGATAATTTCAGAAATGGTCTTTGCTGATTGAATGTTGGCTTGCTGGGCCTGCTGAGAATGGGTTCTCGTTTGAGCTGGTGTGTTTATGTGAACAACTGGAGCCTGCATTTTTTTTTCTTCTTTAAATCTGTTGTGGTGTCAAGTGAAAAAAACTATGTTTTTGGCTTTTTTTTGGTTTTAGACTTTTATATTTTTTATTTATCGACAGTTAAGAAAGATATTTTTGATTAAATGAGAGTTATCGATGCTTCTGAAGGGATGCCAACCATAAGTGTTAACATAATCCATTTTTTAAAAAAAAATAAGTGAACATATTGAGCAAACCATTTCCAGATAGTACACCAGAAAAATTTTTTTTTTCAGGAAAAATACTCGATGGCAGCGAAAAAAGAGAGTTTTCACTTAATGTTAGTAAGGAAAACTTACCAATCACGTGCAAAGCTAAAAATGTGGAACATGCTTAAGAAGTCCATCAGTTAATTTGAAAAATGTGAAAAGTTCATGGCAATCTACAAAATAGCAGGCACATCAGTGCCAATGGTGAGTATTTTCTGAAAAAAAGATTAAATTTATATAAAGAATTTCAATTTTCTAAAAAAAAAAAAAAATAAGCTTCCAGAATGAAGTCTTTCAAAAAGATCTGAAGGCTAGATATTAGAGAATATCTCAAGAATAGCCTCGATTTCTGCTTCTTCAAGTCTCGAATCACATTCTTCAATCAGCGTAAATATTTCAACCATACTTTTGGGAGTGGTATTCATCAATTGCAGCTTCTCCCATTTAAATAGTTTTCCGTTCGTTTTTTCATTGAGGCTGGTAAGAAGCCCAACAAATTTGGTATCGTCGTACTCAGGCATGGTAATAGGATTCCAGTTGCTATTGTCATCCACAGCGGTTGTTTTATTCTTTGACAAATAGGAAATGACTCCAGACACAATTTTTCTATGCTCATAAGACAGTTTCACTTTTCTCTTTTTCTGGCTGTCAGCTGGCTTGGCCTGCTCTTTAGGGGTCATTTCGTGGACTAGATGTTTGAAGACTTCATAGTCAGTCAAGGTTGCTGATCTTACTTCTTCTATTTTCATTATTGTTCTGTGCTCAGGCTTAAAATCAACTAACTACGTGTAGAGAGGTATGCAATTGATGATCGTGTTTTACAAATATATTTGTATGTTTGTTTTGGTTGTTTTCTTTTGAGATATTTGTTATTAGAAAAAATGTCATGAGTATTTGCCCAAGTCAAATTGAATCAACTTAGTTCAAATTGAAATAAAACAAAAAGCGAGCCGACATGAGAAAAAAAGAAATGTGCAGAACACGTGATTACTAACTTAAAGAAAAAAAAGAAGTAACAAGACTGCAATGTTCAGCCCCATTTTGGAAAAAAAAAAAGTTTAAACAAAAAAAAGATTTCAAATGCTGTAACAATATGATCTATAGAAACAGTACACCAAAAGATAGACTAGCGAGTATATACACATATATGTACATTTTGTTGTATCTAGAAAGCAACTGGAATCAGCGTTGCGCAGAGCCAGACTAAAAGATCAAAGAAAAGGTTGTCGTTTCTCACGGTTCTTGAAAAACCATCATTTTTTCCTGTTTTCGTGCTCAAAGAAGTAGTTTGTGCGCTTGAAGAAGAAGTGCCGAAAGTTGAATCCACAGAGCTGTAAGTCGCAGCTGAAATCGTATTGTTTTTGTAACTGCTGGAGAGCGAAGTCTTGGTTGCAATTGAGCCAGATGATGTTCCTGAGCTCAACGCAGCTGTGCTGCTGGAGAGCGAAGTCTTGGTTGCAACTGAGCCAGATAATGTTCCTGAGCTCAACGCAGCTGTGCTGCTGGAGTTGTCAGCAGTGGTTTCATTGCCTGTTTTTTCGCTAACCTCTATGCTTTCCCAGTCACCTGACTTGCCTTCATACGAGTATTGCTTTCCGGAGCTGTAGTTTTCTATTTGCATTGATTTGACTAGCATGCTGAAAGGGGCATCTGAGTAGTTCGTTTTACCGCCTGCCCACTCAATTGTTCCCTCGCTGTTTGAAGAATCTCCACCTGCCCATACTCCTATGTACACAGCCATTGGGGTCTGAGGATATCCTTGCGGGGAATTGCTGTCAACGGATCTTACATTTTCACCGTCTATATACCAGTTGATAGCGTCTTTGGTCCAGTCAATAGTGTAGTTGTGCGTACCGGAAAACAAATCATTATCGTCTCCAGACAACTGGTTGTATTCAGCCCTGTCATAGGTTGAGGTGTTTCCTTTGGAAAACCAGTTTGTTTGGAGGTGGGTGTTGTCTGTGCCGGTCCACTCGAGATCAATCTCATCAAGATCATCTGATTGTAAATACACGGTTGAAACTATGCCCTTGCCCGCTGCCGGCTCACAAATCACTTCAACTCTTCCGAAAAACAAATAAAACTTAGACTGCAAAGACGGATTGTCAAATCTTTTGTTTAGGGTGAAGTTCAAACCTGAGGTGCTGTACTCAAGCTCACCGTTGTTGGAATAGTTTTCAAAATACTCTAGAACACTGTCTTTTTTAGCAAAATCTATGCCAATTTTGCCTTGTGGAAAGGCGTTGTTCAGGGCCTTGCAGTCATCGTCGACTAAAGGATTGCATCTTGTGGTGTATGAGGCAGCATGCGAGAAAAAGCTTGCTGATATAAGCAGATAAATCAGTGGTTCCATGGTGGATATACGGCAATTACACGTGTAAAGTTGCTCTTGGGCTCTCCACTGATGCTTTTTTTTTTTTCTCCGAGTAGCTGCTTATCCCCCATAATGCCAAGGCTGAGTATATATATCAAGAGTTCTTCTGTAAAGCCCATCGGATGCTGAAGAAATATACGTTGATTGACTATCTCTATAAATAAGCATTTGAACAGCTTTGGCTTCCATGCGCAAGAACAACCCTTCAAGAATTTAAAAATAGAAGTGGACCTAAAAATACGTGAATCTTCTTTTACATAAATGTTTCAGAAATTAGAATGTTTAGAGTGTGTTCAGCACTCTGCATATTAAGCAGTTAAGAGTTTTTTTTTCTTCACACGCCTAAAAAACCGTTGGGGTTTTCACATTCTATAAACTGCCGCTGTTTCTTTCTATTGTCGCACTGAAAAAAACCGAGGGATTGCTTGGAAAATCTCGTGGGCGGAGGAAAACGAAGCGGAGTTTTGGGTTGAAATGGCGCCTAAAGGAGGCGGCCAGAGTTGCTTCTATTTTTAGCAGCGGCTTTACCTGAAAACGTGACAGGTAAATTAAGTGCACGTGAAATAGGTCACATGACAGTTTGACACACGTGACATTTTTTTTTCTGTTTCTCTTAAGCGCTGCTCGCGGAGTTTCCTTGCCGCCAGCCGTCGATTTGTCTGCCAAGTAACCGATGAGGAGTCTATTCAATGCATACACTTCTGCTGAAACCGAACATCACTTGCCTAAGGACACTACAAACAAGGGGAAAACACTGCAAACTCGGCTCTTTAGCGTTACGCAATGGACTTTTCTCTGCCGAACAACAAGATCATCACCTCAAGCGCACCAGAGGTTATTTTGGAGCATGGATACAGAAAGATCAAGCCTTATTTTGATGTAAGAACATGCACTTTGAAAGGAAGGTTTTTCAACAAAACACTTCCCGAGGCACTAGCACAGGAGTTCAGAGTAAAGTCGTACACAGAGCATCTTGATGACATACGAGCTGGCAACTACAAAATTTACAGGCACTACAAAAAAGCAGAGCTGCAGGAAATACTTGCAGAAAACCCAGACTTCACCAACGAAATAACCGACTTTGACGAGATATGCTCTTACAAACTGTCGCCTAACGACTACTACACAGTGGCTCTTCACAAACACGAGCCTTTCTGTTTACAGTGGGCTGATGAAGAAATCACAGACAAGAACTCTCACCTGATTTGTGGAATGGACGTCCTTGCTGAGAACGATGAATACATTGTTATTGACAAACCTGGCGGACTAATTGTTCATCCAGGATCGTCTTATTACGAAAATTCATTGACCAATGTTCTGTTCCATGGTACAGGCATGAAGTTTTTTACAACCTTCAGACTCGACAAAGTCACTTCAGGTGTCTTAGCCCTTGGAAAAACGTCTGCGGGGGCAAGCAAGTTCCATGAAAATATCAAGAAAAAGAACTGTTTTAAGTACTACTTGGCTAAAGCAAGAGGTAGATTTCCTGGTGACCCCATTGGAATGCAAAAATTTGTAGAACTTTCTGAAAAAACAAATGATAAGGGGAACGAAGAAGCTGACTTTCCAATGGATACAGCTGTGATAGAAACGTCGCCTATTTATCAAATAGATACAAAGAGCTCGTTTGCCAATGGATTTTCCGAACCTAAAGAAGCTGAATCACATTTCCAGCTGATTGCGTACGATGATGACAAGGATGAGTCATTAGTATTGTGTAGACCTATCACAGGAAGACAACATCAGCTTAGAATCCATCTGTTGAGATTAGGACACGCCATACCCGGCGACTTTATTTACGATTTAGAGCATTCATACTACCCTCAAAAAATTAAGTTCATGAAAGAAAATGGAAATTATAAAACAAACTATCCCTCAATTTCTGATTTAGAGCCTTTGTTTGTTATTTTCAGAAAAGAGTTTGAAGCTTTGATTGAAGACAACAATGGCGATGAAAGAATTTTCTGTGATCTATGTGGCATAGAAGAGTACACAGAGCCTCCTATTGACGAAATGAAAATATTTTTACACAGTTTCAGGTATAGAATTGTTGAAGAAGAGACCAATGCCAAAGACCTATGCTTTCAAACGAAATTTCCAGGTTGGACTGATCAATTTTCCAAACATTTATAAATCTTGCTGACTGCTAAAACTTAAAATTTCATACTACCTTGTTGTTAAGGATTTTTTCATAAATATATAATTATAAACATAGTTCTTTTTTTCGTTTAAAACAAAAAACTAAATGAACTCCTTAGGTATTGGTCTGAATATTCTTATTTTTCCTTTTGATATGTGGTTGAAGTTTCTTCCAATAATTATTACTTCGCCGTTTTTATCAATTGTGATACATTTAAATGAATAATCGTTGTCTCCAACATCGCATATGATTGAACTTTCAATTCCATTGGTAACAAACTCACCATCTTTTATGACTAAAATGTCGCCAACGCATGGCTTGGCATCTTCAGTAAGCTTATGTTTTAAAGGATCAAACTTTAATATGTTTACACCAAATGTTCTTTCACCTAAAACTGGAACCAAATCATTTTTCTTCAATAAGTGGTCTATCCAATAAACTGAACTTTGATATTCCACTTTTTCGCCAACAGCTTTTGAAGCCATATGTTCTAAGGCGCTTGTTTCACTGTCCAATAAATTTAAAAATTGCTTTTCTTTTACCGAAGATATTGTAAACTTCTGCTCGACATATTTCAAATTCGAAGAGTGGGCATCAACCACAACCATTGCGTCCAGAGTTGAATAGTCTTCAAAAATTATATGCATGCTAATGACAGAAATTTGCTCTTTAATAGCAGGCAGAGACACTTGTTGAATTTCTTTCTCAACCAAATATGTGGCTAGCTTACCATTCAGCGCTAAGATAGCACTTTCAGGAACAAAATCTTTTTCAAAAATCCAGCTCTTAAATTCAGTTAAATCTAATACACAAGCATTATGATACACCTTTCTCATTAGATTTTCCATTTCAGGATTTTCTATTGATTGCTTAAAAAAGAACCATCCTTTAGGCAGCAATATGCTACTGTTTTCTTGTAAATTGGTAATGTTGTAGGGAAATACAGGAATACCCTTGACGTGCTCTACTGTTTCGTGCAAATTTGTGACAAAACTTTTTGACTCTTTGTTGTAGTTTAGATTGTTCATCACTACGGTCTGTTTTTTAAGAACGTTAATACCGTTTTCAAGCTTATTTTTTACAGCGTCATTTTTGAACATACTAGAGTCTGTAGCATTTTCCTTATTTTTCAGTAAACTATTTCCTGGCAAATCAGGAGTAACTATGCTTGATAGCGAAGAAGCTGGAACTGAAGTAGTTGGAATTGGCGGTGGTGCTGCAGTTTTTGGAACCGCTGGAGGGGCAACCGATGTTGGCACTGGTGGTGGTGCAGCAGCTTTTGGCACATATGCTGGAAGTGGAGGTGGCACAGCAGTGTGTGGAATTGATGGTGGTGTGGTCTGCGTTGGAACAGGTGGAGGTGCTGCGGTCTTTGGAACAGCTGGCAAGACATAGGCTCCTGGAACAGGAGGAGGCACAGCACTTTTTGGAGTCAATGGAGGTGTGGTAGTGGTAACTGGAACGGAAGGCGCAACTGCTGTTTTAGGGGCTTCTAAGGGAGGAGTTGTAGTTTTTGGAATCGATGGCGGAACATTGACTGCTGGAATAGGTGGTGGCACATCGGTTTTTGGCACAGGCGGTGGAGTAGTTGTTGCTGGAACAGGGGGAGATACTGCAACTTTTGGAATAATGGTAGACTGTGTTTCATCATGTAAAATTTTTGATTCAGCTACTGGCTCTTGGTCACTATTTATTGGATTTTCATTCTGATCTAGTTTAGACAAAGTGTTTTCTTCCTCTAGGCTTTCAGAAGCGATGGACACGTTGTCTAATGTGGATAAGACTTTGGCTTTATCGGAGTCCTCTTTTATGCTATCATTACCATTGGATATGGACTCGCCATCAAAAGTTTTTGCAACAGGGTCAGCTGAAGCGCTCACTTCGTAAGCAGCAGCGTCTATGTCTTTTTTATCTTCCAAAACCGAGTTAAAGGAGTTGGCTTCGCTGTTTATCTCATTTTCGCCAGTATTGTCAGAATTTTCTGGGTCCAACCCAGAAGACACAGTGTCTGTTTTCAAAATGTTGGTCTTGAAATCCTCAACATCCATCAACTCTCCAGTCATAATGTTGAACTGCTTTTTCCCAGCTAGTTCTTCGAGGCTACCATTGCCGCTTGCTGCACTGGAAGGCTGAGACTCTTTTCTGGTCACTGGAGCCATAGGCATACCAAAAGGATTAAAGGCATTGCCCCCTACTCTTCCTGCTCCGGATAAACGCGCCATTCTTTCAATAAGACTTTGTTTTTTTGTATCTTCATCCTCAGCAGGTCTGACCTCGTCATCTTTGGCAGAATCAGAGTCGACGCTGACTGCCTCTTGATTGGAGTTTGATTCAATATTGTTTTCAAGGGTTTTCTCTTCTGCATTCATGCTGCTAGTTGGTATGATTTTCTTTTGCTCTTCGTTTTGTTGTCTCAACATTAAAGCAATTCTGTCTCTGACAGACATTTCAGGTGCTGCTTTTGGCTCTTCGTGCTCGCTTGCAGAAGGGCTTAGCTGATCAACAACTTGTTTAGGGAATTTTCCTGATCTAACTTCATTGGTTCCAGGAATTATGTATTCTCCAACGTAGTAGTCATTGTCCAAGCTTCCTGTGACCTTGATAAGCTGATTTTCTTCAAAAGAAAGCTCATTTAGTAAAGGATCCCCTTCATAAAAGGCATTGGATATAACATCAAACATTATGTAGCTGTAACTATTTATATTTCTTTCTTTCTTTTTTTTAATAAAAAAAGTGCTTTTGGCAGTACAACTAAGCCACTTAAAGTATGCTTAAATAAGAAGGTTTGTTTGGTTGTGCTGATGTTCACAGCTTTTTTAAGTTTTTAAAATAAACATTATCATATTTATTTTAAGGGAATATGAGCTTTTCTAAACAAACAACATTATTTTAAAAACAAAAAAAATAAAAAAATTGTTCATGTTTTTAAAAAAAAAAAAAAAAAAAAAAAAAGACTAACGGATTAACAGGCGAAAAGTGCTCATCTTGAAATAAACCAGTAATTCCATGCAGCTTTTCAGTTTTGACCTACAACTGCTATATAAGTGTGATGCCAAAAGTGATCAGCCAGGTTACTAAACAGTACATAAAACCAAGACTGATATTTCTTAAAGGCTTGCTTTATAGGTGGAGTGAAAAATATGGCTGTGAAAAGCCTATCAGAGGAAGTTTACCGGATTTTTCAAAGATACGTTTTGAAAACGTTTGGATTGAAAAAACATGCCAACAACAAACCATACTTTTCAGACATTATTGACTTGAAAGCACGAAACAGCCATAAAACAATAGACACCAGGCAAAAATCCTTGCGGCAGGTCGAGATGGAGTATTTTGAAAGCGAGAAACTTCATTTTGATATAAGCACACTAAGCGATGACGAGAAAGCAGGGTTTAGCACACGGTTGAAGATGTTCAGTGATGGAAAAAACATCTTGACTAAGAAAATGAAATCACCAGCTTTCAATCAAATAGAACAGACTTCTGGCTCTTATGGCAGCCGTGACAAGAACTTATCTGAGAATTTACATTTTTCCAAAAATGACTTGATATTTTCTCAGGTTGTGTACAATGCAGCGTACTTGCATTTAAAACAGAAAGCTCCTGCTCTCAGGAAAATAGAGATCGACACTAATTTTAAAAATCCATACATAAAAGACTACTTCAACCAGGCAGGTGAGAATAGCATATTCAAGTCAAATGTCAACAGCAGAGTGCTTCCAGGCAAAAACTGGGATCTGTGGGACAGAGACTGGCGATTCACTAATGTTAAAGGGGTTTTTAAATGCTTAAACAACGCCTGGCTAAAGAGTTATCCCACGGTGTACAAGTGTGAGCTATTCACTCTCAAATACATTCCTCCTTTCCATCCTGACGCAGTGCTCTTTTGCAAAACCGACCCTTCTATCATAGTGAAATTCAAACACCACCACAGCTCTAAACCTGTGCTGACGAATGAAGCCAAGATATACAAAAGATTCTTTTGGAAAAGCTTTTTGGAGCACCGAAGATTTGGAGCAGCCAGCATTCCTGAGATTCAGACGGTTTTTGGCCCTTGCGAGGTTGCAAAAGAGGGCTACGCCAAGAAGGGCTGCTATTATTTCATTGTCAACCAGCTTACTTTTGAGAAGATTCAGAAAAATGCACCATTGCTGGAAATGGAAATGGACAAGGCTGTGATGTGTGTGGCATTTTTGAATTGGGGTGGCTTGCTCTCAGGATGTTCTAAACTGCTGAGCTCTAAAGCACACGTATCCAAGCTGAACAAACTGCTCACAGTGATTAAACGACCATACTATATTGATCAGAAAAAAAAAGATAAAAGATTGGTAAAGAGTACATATCGGATTGAGTAGAGTTCATGGCAGCCCAGGAAGCAGGGTTTCTACAAGGCCCTGGAGAA
Organism: Hanseniaspora hatyaiensis (nom. inval.); assembly: GCA_030573555.1. Lineage (NCBI taxonomy): Eukaryota > Fungi > Ascomycota > Saccharomycetes > Saccharomycodales > Saccharomycodaceae > Hanseniaspora > Hanseniaspora hatyaiensis (nom. inval.). Next base: position 81,209 of record JAJMDM010000153.1, read on the forward strand.
CCTACGCAGCCTAAAAATCACGTTTTGTTTATAAGTATGTTAGAGCTGTGGCGGAAGTTTGCAAACGTGAAACAAACAAGCTGCTGCTGTTTATTTAGATTTTTTCTTCTTTTCCACAGAGGCCTCGTCCTCGGCTAGCAGACGCTTCATTTCTTCTTTCTTTTTCATCTTCTCCTCCTGCTTGGCCTTCTCGTCCAGCTTCTTCTTGCTGACCTTTTCGGCTCCCTGCTCCCATTTTCTGGCTTCCTCCTCCTCTAGCTTCTGTCTTTCCTGGTGTTGCTTGGCTACTTCCTGCAGCCTTTTTCTTTCTCTTCCTTCTTTTTGCTTCTGTGCAGACTCGGTGAAACGCTTTCCCATGATGTGTTGTGTGTGTGATGGCGCGGGTTGGTATTGGGGTTTTTGTTGCTTCTGTTCCGTGTGCCTGCATATCATTAGCCATCTGACCCGAAAAGGACATTTGAATATAAATGCGTCACGTCTTTTTCATCATCGCAGCGAATATATGTATATATATACATATATATATATATTTGCGTGTGTATATATGCGTATCTGCGTATCTGCGGACACTCTCCCAGGCAGAAAAGGTTGCGTAGAAAACGGGAAGGGGAAAAAGAAACGAGGCGGAAAGGCGTAATGAATCATTGGCGACTGGGCTGTTCACTTTCCAGTGAGCAGAGGTCACCTGACGCTGGGGATGAGCGGAGGATGGTGGAAAGGAGGATGAACGATGCAGCACAGGCAACAGACACGCTTCGGACTATATGAAGGATAGACTTTGGACTGTATAATGGATAGACTTTGGACTGTATAAGGATAGACTTCGGACTATATAAAGGATAGACTT